>JARFJB010002117.1:327500-477500 GCA_036346205.1 Vesta saturnalis
ATTTCTTGTTGCGTATCCTGTGGCACTTGACGCAACAAGTTAGGTAAATGGTTTTGCAGAAAGTCTAAGTATACTTCCCCTGTTACTCGTTGATCAAAAAAATATGGTCCAATTACATGATTACCGACAACACCTCCCCAAACATTTAAAGACCATCTAGTTTGAGAAGTATATCTTACAAAATGTGGATTTTCGGTAGAATAGTAATGAAAATTGAGTCTGTTTACACTTCCGTTTCTGTGAAATCTGTAAATAAAATCAAATCAACAAAATTTCTTTGTTGGTTTATTTTGTTTTGAGCCCATTGACAAAATTCCAGTCGTCTTTGATAATCTTCAGGAACCAACTCTTGAAGTAGTTGAATGTGATAGGGGTGCATTTTTTGAGACTTCAATATCCGCTGTATCGTACATCGTTCAACACCAACCTGCTGAGAAATGGGTCGTTATCCAATATATGTATTTTCGGTAACTGTTAATAGTACATTTAATTGATTTTCCTCAGTCTGTGCCCGTTTTTCCCTAGTATTTTTTTCATATAACACATTGCCAGTTCTTTCAAAACGCTCCAAAAGCTTTTCAAATGCCCTTCCTTCAGGTTGCCGTCTCTCTGGAAACCGTTGTTGATACAGTCTTCTTGCTAAGAGCGTATTCTAATCACTAGCTCCCAAAACAAAAATCATATCAACCATCTCGGCTTGCGAAAAATTCATTATTTACAATTTTAATTCACGTTTTAAATCAATTTGCTATAAAATACACTAATGCATTACACAAATTATCAACTGACAATAAATAATGACGTTTCTGATTATCTCTATTATTTTTATATGCCACGCCTCGCCGTCACGGCCAATCAACAACAAAACTTGAAAGCCGTATAGCCTTTTTACAATAAAAAAATGTTAAATTATCATTATTTCAAAACTAAAATTTTTGGAATATATACTCTTATACAAAGTCACCCTTATTTTTAATGCTAAATAAGATTGAATTAAAAATAGGGGTTTCCATTAAAAAATAACTTTATAGGTTTTTGAATTTACTCTTTATTGTTCATTTTGATCACCCTGTATGAATGTATTACAAAAATATCAATACAGCCCATTAGAGTAGGTCCCCATTTCCAAGGAAACCAACCATAACTAATTGATAAAGGCTTCGTTTAGAAAAGATTTCCACCTATGTTTTGGCCTGCAAACGTAATTTTTGACAAAAATTTGAAATTTGTCAAAAACGGTTAGACTTAGGTATAGGACATTATACATATGTAGAATCTAAATATGTAATAATATATAGGATTTTCTATTTAAAAAAAATTAAAATTACTTCTAAGCTTTTATGATCTACCCTGTATAATTAAAAATATTTTTGGAATATGCACCAAAACATATCTTACAACTTTTGTATTTAATTTTTTTGTATCTCCTTAAATAAAGGAGATATGGGACTTTGTCACACTAAGGGCCACCCTGTATATATATATATATATATATATATATATATATATATATATATATATAAACCAGTCATTGTCAATAAACAACAATTTATAGAAATATTCTAACAGATTGACAGCTCAAACAAAACATATACACTACAGTACTGTTCACAGTTATCAAATTTAGGTTAACTAAAATATTTTAAGTTTTATGCAGGTTCCGATTATACCAAGAGTAGACCCCAACTCTGTTATTTCAAATGCAATGTACCCATTTTTATTATATTTTTTAAATCTACGTTAAATTTAATGGTTAGTTTGTTTAAAGCATCCTATATCTAATATGTACCGTTTTTGAGTTATTTTATTTGCTTCAAAATTTTTGACAGTTGCACGTGTTCACAAAAAATATAATTTCTTAAGGTACAAGCGAGTTGGGCCAAATATTTTTTAGTACTTGCACAAATACAACTCATAGCTTACAGAACCTTAAAAAAATATATTAAAACATTATACAGGGTGTTCGAAAAATGGCGTCAAAAGTTTTACAATTCCAAAATTCTAAAACTTAATTTTTTTAAATAGCAACCCTATTTTTTACTGCATTAGTGGATTCTACGTTAAAAGATGAAGAGACTGTAAATATATCCCGATTCCTAAAATTAATAGTTTTCTTTTACAAAAATTTTAAAAATCGACATTTTTGGTAATTAAACTAAAAATTGATTTTTGGTTAGCTTTACTTGAGAGGAATCAATAATAAACAAATGTTACCTACTTAACTTCGGTAGTACACATAAAACAAAGTATGTACTTCAAACTATAAAGCATTAAAAAATTCTTTTTAAATGCAAACTTGTAAATGAAACAATTAGAACAATAGAAACTAAATTAAGGATTATTTTTATACACTAAATATAAAATTTTAAAACAAAAACAAAAACTATGAAATTATAATAAATGCTCAAACGTTTAAACATTTTTCAATTCTTTTTAAAAAGCCGCCATTAGTAGCACTCTGAATTTCTTCCGGAGAAAGAGATCGAAATGCATTTCGAACTCTTTCCTGGCAATCTTTTTTTGTTGTGAGTGCACTATATGTTTTGTACGACCCCCAACAAAACGATCTAATAGGGTTAGTTGGGCGATCCAGGAGGCCATTTATGAAGAACGTTCTTTGCTATCAAACGATCCTCAAAGAAGTTTTCAAAAAAATATTTGCAAACGCACTATTATGCGATGGAGCTCCGTCATGTTGGTACCACAACTGGTTCCAATTCAAATTTAGTGGTAGTAGATAACTAGTACACCATAATTTTTTATTGCGGTAAAAACATTGAAACTCCAATGAGTTTGGTGTTGCCTTTCACGAATAGATGTAGACTTACATCACTCCAATAATGAGAGTTTTTGAAATTTTGTTCTTCCAGCTAGTACCTTTAATTTAGTCCTACAGGTGGTCAGTCCAAGTATTATGGGCACTTTGTCATTTCTTTTATCTAATTTTTTGATGAAATGTATGAAATGTGTCTTCATTATCTCAGATTCCATTTTCCAATAGTTCATTTTATTATCTACTTCCGTCCAGTCAGTTTATAAAATTGTGTTGGTTTGAATTTTGGACTGAAGCTAGAAAATTGTGTAAATTATGGGGTTTATTAAGTTGTGAGTTTTTAATGTTAAAATTTTGAAAAACTTGTGCAACGAAAATTATTACTGAATTTATGATGATTATTATTAGCATTTAGTTCATGCAAAATGTATTGCTTACTTAATTTTGGACAATTTTGTATTCACTTTATACTTGATTTACCTTAGCCCATGCAACTCACCTGGTAAAACAGAAGTGCATTTTACTGTGATACAACTTTCTTTAATATGTTCTGTGTATATTTCATTTTGTATAAATTTATAGACAAAATTGTGCAAATTGTTTAAAGGCGAAGCTTAGGAATTTAGGATTTATTAATTGCCAAGCTTAAACTGTGTGCAAGGATGAATTATACAACATATTGCTTAATTAACTAAGTACTGGAATAACACTAAATTTGTACTAAGCGTATGTGCTTAAATTACTAAATCATAAAGTGTCATGTTAAGACACTCAACTTGGAGAAGCGCTACATCCTCTTTATTCCCGTTTATTTCAATTGCTTGGTTTAGTAGTAAACGTCAACAACGGTAATGAATTGCACATATCTTTGTGTAAAATGTAAAAATAACAATTAAAAAATGTCAATCTTTATATAATGGCTACACTGTGTGTGTTTTTTTTATGTAGTTGGTAGTTGTCATTTTTAGAGAAGTAAAATGTGTTTATGAAATATGCTTTTTTATTATTAATTGATATCTTAAATCATCAAAGAAGGTGTTTAATGATATTAGTAGTTATTTAACAGGTTATGTACCCAGAAAATTATTACATTTAGTAAAATAAGTAAATGTGGTTTTAATAGTTTTGTGATTGTGCAACATGGCTGAAAGCCGTTATCATGCAACTTTTGAAAAGTTGAGTGACCGTGATAATTATTGCTATGCAAGCTTATCTTGAATTAGCTGGTATGTGGTCAGTTGTTGAAAATGGAATAGATGCCACGGAGACAACTGAAGATGGAAGGACGAAAGACAGAAAAGAGAAAGCAAAAATTATTTTGTGTGTTGAGAAAATCAACTACACACATATTAATAATGCAACTATAGCAAAAGAAGCATGGGATGCATTATCTAAAGCTTTTGAAGATAATGGCCTAACTAGAAGAGTGAACTTACTACGACAACTAGTAAATACCAAATTAGATGAATGCAATTCAATGGAAGAATTTGTAAATAAAATCATCGTTACTTCACACAAACTGCAGGAAATTGGTTTCAAGGTAGCCGACGAGTGGATAGGTACACTTTTACTTTCAGGATTGCCTGAACGTTTTCAACCAATGATAATGGGGCTAAAAAGCTCAGGAATTTCTATTACAGGTGATGCTATTAAAGTTAAGTTGTTACAATAAGATTATAACAGCAGTCACTCAAAAGAATCTGCATTTCTTGCAAAAAGGAACAATTACAAGAAGTTTCATAAAAATCCAAATAACCACTATCAAAATAACGGTGTTCCACAAAATAATAGTTATCAAAATAACTACAAACGACCAGGTAATGATAACAATTATTAAAATTCCAACAGAGGCGGATACAATCAAAGAAGCAATAATAACAGAGGTCACTTCCAAGAGAAGGGAAGAGGTCAGCAACAATACCCACTTCAATCTCAAAAAAAGAACAATGAGAACAATCCTTCTGTAACGTGGTAAAGTTTGTAACGTGCTAAATTTTCGCCAACATAAATTTAACTATAAGAGGTACACATGTACGCCCTCTATACTCCAGTGGGATAATGTAACTTTGGTATTTACTTATTCAATAGCATATAATTGTTAATGTATGAAATTCTCGTCAGATTGCACCATGAAAAATACAATAATTTGGAACTTTCTTTATTGAATTTTTATCGATACAAAAGCGATCTATGTAACAATTTTTGGTCGAAAAAGTGTTTTTCACGCTTTCACTTCCTTCTGCTGATCGCCACCTTAGGCACGCTAGAAAAATTTCAACATCTCTTCTGGAAAATTTCTAATAACGATTATTCGGGTATAATCTGGGAGAAATACATACGACAAAGCATATTTGGTTCTCTCTACACTCTCTGTATTAGCTTTGTTGCTCGCAATTAACTGCGGTTTTAAAGAAATATTCTTGGCATTTGAAGGCCATACCATTTTAATGTGCCCGTCTACAACAAAAGGACACGTAATGGTTATCACTTAATTAGTTAGTTAGTACTGAAAAAAGTTAAAGCGCGTTCTGTTCTATACTCCTTCGTCGTGGATGTTCCACTGATTCTTCATCCTGCTTTGGATTCGTCTACACCAACTTTAGTGCTATAACTACATTAGGGTAACCCTTTACACCCTATAAACAAAGGTCAGAGTGTTATCGTTATTTATCGCACGTACTTAAATACATACCTTATCGTCTCTTTATGACAAATTACTCGACAGTGATTTTATTACAGCACTACTCGCTATAAAATCATTTTTATATAATCAACTAGTATAATTTCAATATTGTCATACTTACTTGATATGAAATCCACACTGTGCAGGTCAATGTAATTGATCAAGATTATATCTGTTGGTATTTAATAACATTTCACAAAATGCTATATTTGTTGCTGAAGTTATATTTAAGGGTTCTTGGAAACGTTTCAACTGATAATAATCACTGCTAATTTTAATATTTGATAACTTTGGAACCACACCCTTACTAGTTGTTTATTTTTTTTTTACGAGTAGCACGCTGCGCACAAACCATTCTCGATTGTTGAGTTGCGCGATAGTACTAACTAAAATTGGGTCCACAGGGCCACTTTTTTTAATCATTCTGGCTCCATTTTGACGTGAAATTAACAGTTTTATAATTTATATATAAAAATCTTTTTTTGTTTTTGATTTACAGCTAATTTTGTGTCTGGTATGAGTTTTATGTCGCGGACCTGTAAGACTATTATATTCTAATAGCTTGTTCAGACTTGTGTTTTATCGCCAACCGTTCCGAATAGTATAGCGCGGGTGATCGATTTATATTGTATCTTCGTGCAGTAAACGTCCTATTTTATTTACACCATGTCTGACCAGTACTGTAAAGAACAAAAACCACTTCAAGACTTATGGAATGAAATGTTATCTGACGATGAAAGTAATCGTAGTGAATTTGGCGATGTTTATTTGTCTGATGCCTACTCGCCAAGCAGTGATTTTGAATCAGATAGTAGTAATGGTTCTAAAGATGTTTCCCTTCCAAAAAAAAAAAACTGAAAGGTCGCAAGATCGAGCAAAATGTGCCTGATCAAAATGATGTACCATCTACTAGCAGGCAAAATATTGATACACCCGTACTTCAAGGCGATAGCATTATGGATCAAGTTATAGAGGATGTAATTGCAAAGTATTCCGTACAAGATGACGATGAATCAGTCAATATCGAAGAACTGAACCATCTAATATGGAGTCCCGTTGATGGAACATCTTTGAAACAATTTCCTCATGTTGTAAGCGATCCTGGGATAAAATCTTACTTATATATTGATTACATCCGCAAACATCCCTACGATGTATTCAAACTATTTATAACAGATGAAATAGTGACTTTTATGGTGAAAGAGGCAAACCGTTACGCTAAACAACAATTGACCACAGAGAATAAGCCTAAGTCACGAATAAATAAATGGACCCCCTACGACAACGTCAGTTGTTAATAATGTACGTGTATTACATCAAGCACAAGTTGTACATGAGCAAGGTTTTAATAAAAGGTTAGTTCAAACTTTCACAACCTCAACTGCAGAAAAAAGTGATTTATGGCATAGACGACTTGGTCATCTCTGCAGAAATGGAATGTTTTATATTAAGGATATAGTTGATGGTTTACAAGATTTAAAAGTGAAAGAGGCTCAATGTCAAATATGTATGGAAGTAAACAAGCAAAGATAAAATTTCCTAAAAGCACCACAAGGTCTTCTGAAGCGTTAAATCTTATTCATTCTGACTTAGCAGGACTTATGAAAACTATTTCGTTTGGAGGCGCAAAGTATTTATTAGTTTTCGTAGATGACTATTCTAGAAAAGTTTACCATTCTTTTTTAAAAGATAAAACTGAAGTACTTGAAAATTTAAAGAATTTAAAACCTTTGTAGAGAAGCAAACAGGTAAGAATATAATTACATTTAGATCAGATTGTGGTACAGAATTTATGAAATATAACTTTAACAATTTTTTGAAAATTCATGGAATACGACAGAGAACTATTATCGAAAAGGCAAGAACTATGGTGTGTGATGCAACTTCAATTTATCTAAAAAAAACAGAAATCCGACGGTTACTGTGACAGGTATGACTCAGGAAAAGGCATTTTCAGGTAAGAAACCTGACTTATCTCATTTAAAAGTATTTGGTTCAGAAGTTATGATACACGTACCAGATCAAAAGTGGAAAAAGCCTATTGAAATATTAATCCAGATACAAAAAAAAAAAAAAAATCATTATACAAGTCAAATTTTTTGAAAATATCAAAGAAGTAAAATGTTTTAAAAAGAATGATATTTCCATAGAAGTTTTTGATGCTAAACCCAAAATGACTATTGTTGATAACCCTCCAGTAGAGATTGAAAATGATGTCGAAGAATATCAAGTTGTAGAAACTGAAACAGAAGAATCTCATGTTGAACAAGAAGCAACATCTACAAAAAGAACAAGAAAGATACCTAAACAGTTTGAAGATTATGAATTGGACATGTCACAACCGTTTAACTAGTGAAGTTGTAACGAATATTTTACGTTCTTCGTTCATTTAGTTGTAAAGAAAAAAGTTTTTGATTATTAATGGTTTACAAGTATGTGGTAGGCAACTTAATTTGCATTGATGTAACTTAAGTTGCATATTTTCTCAAGAGTTTATACTTGCATATCGTGGAATTATTTTTTGCACACATTTTTCGCGCATCGCTACATAACCTGATGCCGTGAGCGTCCTTTTGTACATTGCTTGATGTACGCTGTTTTATGCAAGAAGCCATTTTTGGTTTCCAACTAAATTTTGTGTAAAGTGCCATTGATTTAATGGTAAGACACCTTAACTCGTATTATATTAAAATCTGAAACATTTGCTTTTTGCAGGCATTTTTATTTACACTTATAGTTATACTTATATTTGCCCTTATACTTTTACCATTTTTGGATCTAAATTTAGATCACACCTTTTTATTTGAACCTTCAAGAGACTGCAATAAATACTGGATTATTCAAATTTCAATGAATATAAATTTGTAAGAAGTAAATTCAACTTTGGTATGGTTTACCACATACATTTTCAATTCGACATATTGCGCAACATTTGTACGGTTTATGGTTTACATTTCCGCATTCCTTCTGATAACAGAGGTTCTCCAAAAAGTTGTACAAAGATTTTATAACAGGTATTTACACCCCAATGACTTATTAGTATAAGACTAGAATTAAGATTCATAATTTAAAATTTATTTTATATAATCCCAATTTGAAATGCTTAATAAACATAGTTTGTATCTTCCATTTTGACATTTTGGTGAATGCTTTATTGTATCCTCGATTTAGTTATTCCGAGCGTAATAAAAAATAACTTGGCGTCCGAGATAACCTTTATTATTGGTCCATTGAAGTTACTATATTGATGTTAGGTGGAAATAGCTAAGCAGAAATATGTTGGTAATTAAGCGACTCAAAACGCATGAACCAGGTCCGATTTAATCTACCTACTGAGTCAACGGCATTATCTTTTATTGAGTGTTTGGTGTCTCTAGTTATTTTAACGATTTGTATTGAGAACGCTTTAAAACATTTATTTACCTTATTATTACAAAGTTTGCTTTGAAAAGTGGCTGGAAAGACGCGATACATACAGAGTTAAAACTATAGAAGAAAATCATACGTGGGAAGTTGTAGATAAGCCAGGTGACATTGATGTTATTGACAGTAGATGGGTTTTTACGGAAAAAGAAATTCATGTCAAGTCAACATTTCTGAATTACAAAAAGAAGTCTATATGTTTATTCCAGAAGGGGTCAGTGTTAAAAATAGTGAAAGTGATCAAAATAACGGTAGTAATAATGTTCAAAAAGTACGTAAAGTAAAAAAGTCACTTTATGGCTTAAAAGAGGCTCCAAAATGTTGGAACAAAAAGTTTGTCAAGATTTTGATTGAAAATAATTTTAAAAGATCAGAGGTTGACCGTTGCTTTTTTTATAATGATCATATTTTTTTAGTTATTCATGTTGATGATAGTCTTGTTTTTGGCAAAAATAAAAAAATTCATATGAAAATTAAAAAATTGTTAATGACAAAATTTAAAGCGAAATCATTTGATGGAAATAAAGTAACTTTTTTAGGTATAGATATTGAAATGTCTAAAATTCAAATTACGTACAGCTTTAATTACTAAGATTTTAATGAAATTTAATATGCTTGATTGCAAATCGTTGGCTGTGCCAATAGAACCTAAGTTAAGTTTGATTAAAGTAGATAATATAGATCATAATTAGCCATACAGAGAATTTCTAGGCTATTTGATGTATGTTATGGTTGGCACTAGGCCAGATATATGCTTTGCAGTTAATTATTTCTAAATTCTAAAATAATTATGAAGTTTTACATTGGAAACATCTTAAAAATGTCTTGAGATATTTAAAAGGACCAATCGATCATTGCTTAGTTTATAATAAATGTAATGATAATGTAAATATGGTTGAAGCTTTTGTAGATGGAGATTATGTTAATGACACGGAAGATAGACCTAGCATTATATGATTAATGTTTATGGGAATGTAGTATTATGGATAACTAAAAAACAGGCAAATGTAAGTCTGAGCAGCTGTGAAGCTGAATATATCGCACTAAGTGAGTGTGTTAAAGAGATTAATTTTATTTTAATGATGCTCAATAAGAATTTTGGTATAAATACAAATGCTATTGTCTATGAGGACCAACAGTCGACTATGTATGTAGCTATAAATAGAGAAACTAGAAGAAGCAAGCATATAGATATAAAGTATCATTATATTACGGAACAAATTAATAATGGTAAAATTAAACTTGTTTGTATAGAAACGAATGAGCAGCTTGCTGATATTTATACTAAAGGATTAGCTCAATGTAAATTTGTAAAGTTTAAAAAATTGATTTGTGTCAATTAGCTGTAAGTATTTTATTATTTTAAATATTTAAATGTTTGGTTTAAAATTTTTTTTATTGTAATGTTTTTGACTGATGTTTTTACACGGTACTTTTATTTTTTTTTTCTTTGCATTTCTAATTTTAGAATTGAGGGGGAATATTAAAATATGTGTAAAAATAGCAATTCAGAAATGTCAATCTTTATGTAGTGGCTATACTGTGTGTGTTTTTTTTTATGTAGTTGTCATTATTAGAGCAGTAAAAAGGTGTTTGTGAAATATGCTTTTTTATTATTAATTGATATCTTAAATCATTAAAGAAGGTGTTTAATGATATTAGTAGTTATTTAACAAGAGGTCAGGTTTAATTTTTCACTTTTTCCTTATTAACTTAGGGTTATAAATGAGGTAATTCAACCCCATTAACTTTTCTCTCTGTCATTAACGCACTTCACTGACTGTATAATGTAATTCAGTTTTGCATTGCAATGTACGTAAAATGACGCTTTTATACTAGAAAAACTGTGAATAACTATCTAATAGCGTTAAAACAACTTTCTTTAGTAATAGATATTAATCATCATCTTCGCTTTTAGGCGCATGCTATAGCAATAACTTCTTCTTTTGGTTCCTGGATTTTAATACTCGCTCGCTTGCTCATCTAACCATGACATTGTTATTCGCGCTTTAACCTGTGAAGGTAAATTTCACAGTATATTATTTATCACAATATCAACCTTGAGATTTTTAATCAGCTATTTGCACCCCATAACTGTTGGTCGCGCCAAAATTGATTTCTCCAATGACCAAGAGCTTGAGTGTTTGCCAGTATTTGGACTGAATGTTATCCAAAATTTATACAGTGTGTCCAAAATTGCTCTGTGAAGTATTGCTATCTTGGAAACTATAAGAGATCGAAAGACGGTTAAATGGAGAAACCACTAAAATGCCATTCTGAAATCAAGGCTATCTCAAATATTTTTCAAAATATTCGAAAAAAACTGAAAATCGACAATTTTTATCTCTTATTTGAACAGATATAAAAAAAGAAATTACACTTTGCCATTGCGACTTCTTATCCTCTATTGTTTGGTGGCAGAAAAAAATTAATCCGACGTTTCGTCGATTAGAGACCATCATCAACTTTATTTTTTCATATGGGGCGGAAATTAGATAATGGCATAAAATGATTCCTTTTTTTTATTCTAAATCCAACGATGTATAACACTTAATGATAGTTCGACGTTTCGACCCTCATTCGGGACATTTTCGAATATTTCTTTTTTTATGAAACATTTTGAAAAAAAAACTACCAAAGCAATTTATTCTGCAAATGTACATTTATTTCAACTCATAATTCATAATAGGACGTTTCGACTCATCAAAAGCATAATCAAGTAATCTCTTACGAACAGTAGCTACCTATTTATTACGATACCGAAAAAGCCTTTCCAAACCTTGTCTTAACACGTTGACTGTCACGGCAATTTTCAGAAATCTGGCCTAAAATGACAATTTCATTTAATCACAATATATTATTAAAAACTCTAATTCTAGTGCATAGTTATCATCAAAAAGCATAAAAAATGTGTTTTTTAGAAAAAAAAAGGTATTACGAATTATCTCGTAGTTGGCTTCTGTAACAGAAATCTCTTTGCGGAAGCCAACTACGAGTTAATTCGTACGCAGGCACGCGCAGACAAGCTTCGACCTGTCGCTTCGCTAAACCCGAATCATAGATACGCGTCCGTATTCGTCAGTAGTATCTAAGAAGTTGTCGAGTGCATCACGTTTACGTCTTTCTTGAGTGTTTTGTTTTATAATTATTATTATAATTAAATTATCAAGAACCCAATATGGATAGGAAAAGACTACTAACTCAAAAGTACTTGAGTACTACGCAAATGTAAGTGATTCAGAATTTGACTGGAGTTTTGGCGAGGATGGTAACGACAGTAGCGATTATCAACCTTCTGAGAATTCAAGTGATAGTGAAAATGAAGTCGTCTCCGAACCTGAAGTTGATCCCGAACCTGAAGTTGATCCCGAACCTGAAGATAATGACGATGATTCCCAAGCAACCACATCAAATGCGAATGATAATTTGTGGACAGAAATTCAACAAAATCCTGAATTATTTATTTTCCAAGAAAATGTTGGTGTAAAATTAGATACGTGAAATTTTACAGTACAAACGCTGGTGGACTTAATTTTTTCGGATGAGTTTCTTGCATTACTGGTGGAACAAACTAATTTATATGCTGCGCAAGATATTGAACAACGCAAAGTAATAAAAAAATCTAACAGGGTATCAAAGTGGCAAGACGTCAGTGCTGCAGAGATGAAAGTTTTTATTGGACTTTTGTTGCAAATGGGACCTTGTAGTTTTTCATTAAATCGAACATTACTGGAGTACTAACAAGCTATACAATGTAAACTTTTGGCGCTCACATATGAGTCGAAATCGATTCCAGTTGTTACTTCGTTATTTTCATTTCGTTGATAACTCAATACTATTTGCCGACAGATTATACAAGGTGAGACCAATACTAAATCACTTCAATAATACTATGCGTGAAAACTATGTACCAGATAAAAATATTTGTATTGACGAATCCATGATGCTATGGTGGGGAAGCTTGTGTTTCCGCCAGTATATAAAAAATAAAAACATAAATATGGTATCAAACTGTATGAACTATGTGAGTCCGACGGTCTTGTAATGAAAATAAAGATTTACAGCGGAAAATCTGAGGAAACTGACAATAATGTAGGTCACACTGCTGACGTTGTTTTACATTTACTTGAGGACTATCTCGATAAAGGATACACGGTTTACATGGACAATTTTTATAATTCTGTTACTCTTACAAAACTGCTAAATACACGAAAAACTTATGTGTGTGGAACCCTACGAAATAACAGAAAAGGAAACCCCAGAGATGGTAAATCGTAAACTGAAAAAATGGTCCTTGTATGCAAACGAGATGTCCTTAGCATTTCAAACATGCATGCTGTTGAAATGGTAGAGGTGGCCAATCGCAATGGAACAATTTCTATAAAACCGAATATAATTCGAGATTACAATAATGGAATGTCTGACATTGACCGATCAGATCAAATGCTTTCGTACTACTCATCTCTAAGAAAAACTATTAGATGGCCCAAAAAGGTTTCACTACATATTATATATATATATATATATATATATATATATATATAGAAATTGGTTAAAAGTACATACAGTAAAAGATTAACTCGAGTGGGACTTGAACCCACGACCTCCACTTTGCTAGAGTGGGGCTCTTCAATCTGAGCTATCGAGGAGGCAAGTCACAATCCATTCAAACTTGAACTGTATGTACTTCCCTAGTTACCATGTATTATAATTATTATACACAGAATGAAGGATCACAGTTAACTTTATGTGAATGTCATGTGAGCCCGCAATTCGCTAAGGTTTCTCACATGACAAAACGTGACTGATTGTTAATTTTTATTTGCTGTATGCAACTGTAATATAATTTCAAAACTTTCAAATTCTATTAAATTTATTACTATATTATTAAAATGATTTCTGCCAGGTTGTCTTCTTTCGGGGTACATTTGAAAATAGTCGTCACTAGCTCTGGTAGCATTTCTTTCATTTTTGATATAACACACTGTCAGGGTATTTTGAACACCCTGTATACGTAGTGGGTAATTTTGTTTGTAGTTCTATTCACTTAGTTAGATTCCGTATATATAGATATTTTTTTCTTTTCTTTGTCAAATTGGGTTTTATAGTAAATTTGTTTAACGTGTGTTGCGACCTTTAGGGATGGTAGGTGTGTGGCGAGCTTTAGTTTTTTTTTGTTTGTGAATTATTCCGTAATTTAGGTTGTTTTTCCTTCTTATTCCTCGTTTATAGAAGTTTGATTAACGTTTATTTGTATATAAGTTTAATTAGGGTTTATTTCGTTTGATTCCCGTAAAATATAATGGAAAGTTTTGTAAAAAATGACGTAACTTATAGAAATAGTGTAGGTTTATATGTGTATGATGTCATATTGGCGACATAAACGAGTAGTTGGAGTTGTTCAGTTTATTGTTGAGTATGTTGGTTTTAAATCATAGAGATTGAATGTGGGACTGATTGTTTGCACTTGAAAAAAATATATAGAGATGCATTGCACGTTACTTTTGCTGACGTTTAAAATTTTGGAAAATTACCGAATCCTTACGGACGAAAACGAAGTTTGTGTGTATCTCCTCCTTCCGTCTTTTAATTGGTGGAATTAAATTAGATAAGATTTTTTTGAGTGGTGGGATTCAAAATTTCAAGATGGATTTTTGGTTGTAATTTTGGGATTCTGAAACTGATCGCGCTCTCGTATACTAGTACGGTGCCGTTTATTGTTACGCTTTAAGGGGTGGTTTAGAACGTTAATATTTTGGACCTTGTGGTGTTTAACGAACGTACTCTTTTGTGTAGTAAGGGTAGTTAAGCTACTTCTGAAGAAGACCTGTAAAGGGATTTTATTAAAATTGTTCATTCACCAAAGGAATATACCTAGTGCCGATTTCGATTTTACGTAAAGTTACCTAGAGGACATCGTCGTGTTTTATTAGTGCTTCGGTGACTTCATTGGTTTTTCTCGCTTTTGCGGATTTTAACATTAACGTTCTTGTAGTGCCTCTTATTTACCGTACAAAGCGTGTTTAAGGATAAAGAAACTTTCGCAATATATTAAAATTATAGTTACTTAAATCAAGTTATGAACCTTTTAGATTGTTAGTGGAAATAAAACCATTTAAAAGCTAAAAGTTTTCAAGCATATTGAGTGCTCAAATTAGTATTTTAAAAGAAGTTTTTAATTTATGCAGTAACATTTTAACTAGTTTAAATCAAGAAATCGTTTGTGTATAAAAGAACAATAGTCAACAATTTCATTCATCATTTTTGCCAGACCAGGAAGTTTGAAAGCGGTGTCGGTTTTTTTTTTGGTAAATTAAGTTGTTTTAAATTTATTTAGTGTAATTAATTATAGTTTTGACGTTCCGCCTTCACACTTTGTTATTTATTTTAGTATTAAAGGGCAATTGACCCTATTGTAGTGTGGGTATATAATCCACGAAATATATATATATATATATATATAATGGTTTAACCTATATATATATATATATATATATATATATATATATATATATATATATATATATAGGTTAAACCATTTAGACTGGCGTAAAGCAGCATTCTGATCAGACATCCTGTCGCATTTTAAGCCTTTGTATTTTTTTTTGTTGATACGCATTATCGTATGTTTACCTTTTTATATTTATCCTTTTTTATTATTTTATTATAGCTTTGTTAGGTTTTATAAATGTGAAAACCCTTTTGTGTTACATAAAAGTTCTTTTTGCAAATTGCAAGTTACCGGTAATTTAGTTTTAACGTAACGATATGACAGTTTTTTTTTCTCTTTATTATTGAGTAATAGCGTTAATAATATTTAGTGTTTTATTTGATTTTTAGTTGAGTATTAATTCATTTAGAGTGCATTTTATAGCTTTTTTTTTTGGTTTTGTTTTGATTATTAGTTAATGCCTAATTATTTACACTGAGGTGTAATAACGTAACTTTATTGAGTGTTTATCACGCTTTTATTTGACAAGCGTGTAGTGCTTTTGAAGCCCTATTTCAAGTGGTTTGCTGAGTTGCTGTCCAGCACACCTGGGATTGATTGCGGATAGGTAAGCGTTGTTTTTTGTATGTTTAGACACGCTACGTACTCGTAATTTTGGCACGACGACCCTTATTTTGACTACCAAACATTCTGGCGCCCTTAACCGAATTGATTTTGTCTTCATCCCCTATTGTCACTTACGTACGTTTTACTATTCTGGATGTGCAAAATTTTTCAACATCTGACCTACACCCATACGCTGGCTAGTCGGGGCAAAAAGGCCAATTTTATCTGTAATCCCGTTCTACCACCCGTTTATACCGTTACAACACTAATACATCAAAATTTTCTTCGATAGAATAATTTAACGCCATTTTCAAATAATGTTCATTAATTTATTATTATAATAATAATAATAATTAATTTATTATTATTATAATAATATTGTAGTCCTTTGACAGATAAGATAATTGTTATAAAATAATTGTTTTAAACTCATCAAAGCCTACTACCAAAAATTTACAATAATCCAATTCTTTATTTAGCTGTAGTTAATTTTTAAGTGTTTTAATAGGATTTTTCACATTTTTCTAAATAATTTCACTTGAAGTAAATGTATTGTTAGGTGTTTACTTAAATTTAAACTTAAAGGCTTTGTCGAATCGTAATAAATAGTTATCTACTAATAGGTAGCTACTGTTCATAAGAGATTACTTGATGCTTTTCATGGGCCGAAACGTCCTATTATGAATTATGAGTTGAAATAAATGTAAATTTGCAGAATAAATTGCTTTGGTAGTTTTTTTTTTCATAAAATGTTTCATAAAAAAAGAAATATTTGAAAATGTCAAGAATGAGGGTCGAAACGTCGAATTATCATTAAGTGTTATACATCGTTGAATTTAGAATAAAAAAAAGGAATCATTTTATACCATTAACTAATTTCCGCCCCATATGAAAATATAAAGTTGATGATGGTCTCTAATCGACGAAACGTCGGATTAATTTTTTTTTTCGTCAATCAGTAGAGGATAAAAAGTGGCAATTGCAAAGTGTAATTTATATTTTTATATCTATTCAAATAAAAGAGATATAGCTAAAAATAATAATTGTCGATTTTCAGTCTTTTTCGAATATTTTGAAAAATATTTGAGATAGCCTTAATTTCAGAATGGCTCAAAATTCTCTAAAACTTTCTCCATTTAACCGTCTTTCGATCTCTTATAGTTTCCAAGATAGCAATACTGCACATACCAATTTTGGACATACTGTATTTATACATTTATTTCGTTTGGGCCGCGGCAAAACAGATTCGCTCGATAACCTTTTCGTAGGCCGTGGGAAAAATCGTCCTAAAGTATTATTGGGAAACACATTTCCCACTTATAATCTATGATGACAACTACCGGAAAATAATAGAAACTATATTTCTTGTTTACTTTTTTATTAGTTCTGCTATTTTTCACTTTTTTTTCTTTTGGATATTCTAAGAAAGTATTAAAACCTTTTCCTTTCTAAATGTAAACTTGACTGTGTGTAACTTATTACAAGTTTTTTTAAAAAACTTATAATAATTTCACATTAGTCAAGTTGCTTTGGTATGTGTGAATCCTTGCAGTATTGCAGGCTCACGCTCCATTAATATATGTAATTTGACTGTATTCTCATTATATTTATAATTTACATCAGTTCTACATACATAAAGACAAAATTTACATTGATTGGGGCTTGTATCCCGATAGCTCAGTTGATTAACGCAGAGTACATGTCGTAGGTTAAAATTCTACTCGAGGTAAACTTATTATTTATGTATTCAACAAAATTAATAATAATTTTTAATTAAAACCTATTTAAAATTAAATTATCTTTAAACAATACGTTTACACATTTTCCTATAATCTTTATTCAGATATTAAACAATTTTTTTTCTGCCCAGATATGGCTGGTATCAAAAAATTGCATATAGCATAATTAATTTACTATTTTAACATCTATATGGCGGTATTTTTATATCTTTGAATTATGCAAAATGTACCTAATTAACCCCCCCCCCCCCGCCGCTGCTGAACTTCACCCGAAACTTAATCAACTCCAGAAGAAATGAAGTCAAGCTTAAGCACAAAATTTCAAATTTTATGGATGTGAACTCATCGTGGATACTAACACATCCACACGCATGCACGCGCGCACCACACCCACGCCCGTGCTCACACTTCACGCATGCCACAAACCTTATACACCACACACACTCTACAAACCCCACACCCCCGACATGTTTCAAATCCGTCATTTACTTGGACACCATATAGAAATAACACGATCTGATCGGCTGCATGGCGTTCTCCGACTAGGTGCCGAGGTCGGGGTCGGAAATAACTGCGAAGTGCCGAGATTGTAGACGGAATTAAATACATATTTATTTTATACGAGGGGTCTTTTTTATATTCCCGAACTAGGCAATTTACAACTTGAATATCGAGCTGTTATAATGTTTCTTACAAAACAAGGAAAATCTCCAAAAGTTATTCGTGAAGAAATGTTGATTGTATACGGGGATAATTACCCTTCCAAATCGACTATTTGTGAATGGTCAAAATTGTTTAAACATGGCTGAGAATCACTAGATGATGATGCCCGTCCAAGTGAGCCTGTTGACAGGATCACTTCGGATGTTATTGAAAAAACCAAATGTTTGGTATTGGAAGAAACAGTTAGCGTCTTTATTAGGAGTTTCAAAAACCACTGTTTTCAGAATTTTACACGATTACCTTGGTATGACAAAGGTCAGTGCGAAATGGGTTACACGAATTTTTGGCACTTTGTGAGGACGAACCTGATTTAATTATCAATGGACTTATCACCGGAGATGAAACTTGGGTCCATCATTTTGATTCTGAGCCGAAACAGGAGTCGATGCAGTGGCATATTAGGAGTTACAGTCCTCACAAAAAATTTAGTCACTCCTTCTGCAGTAAAAATAATGGCAACTGTTTCTTTGGGATTGCCAAGGAATTTTAATGATAGATTATCTGAAGAAGGGTGGTACAATCATAGGAGAGTATTATGCAAGCTTAATGCATCACCTCAGAGATGATATTAAAGTCAAAAGACGCGGAAAACTAACACGAAGTGTCCTGCTGCTTCATGATAATGCACCAGCCCATAAGTCAAGACTTTCAAAAGCTGCCGTTGCTAAATGTGGCTTTGTAGAAATTGATCATCCACGTTATAATCCAGATTTAGCCCCAGTGACTTTTTTTTTGTTTCCAGATCTCAAAAGAACACTAAGGGGAAGAAAATTTAGGGACGATGATGAACTTATAGCGGTTGTTGAAAACCGTTTTGCGAGTGAACTAAAAGAATATTTTTATAATGGGTTAAAGATGTTATTGAAACGATGTAATACTTGTATTGAAAAGCAAGGGGCCTATATTGAAAAATAAATTTCTGTCTACTCTTATAATGCCTAGTCCGAGAATATAAAAACGACCCCTCGTATATTGTTGCATCATCTCTAGTGCAGACGCCAGGCGATCTTGCATTATTATTATTATTATTATTATTATTGTTTGACTATATTAAAATAATGGAAAAGTTACTACCTACCTCGTTTCGTAATTTGTGTGTTCATGATAAGTGTATTCGAAGCGATATAAAAAGTGAAGACGACTTGCACGAATGTGTAGACGAATACAGTCTATTGAGCAAAACAAACTGGAATGTTGAAAAATGCATTAGGTCAAATAGGTTTGTGGTTAGGTAAGGTATAATTATTGTTATTGAAATAATTGGTTTATACAGGGTGCACAAAAGCAGGTGTTCCTTTGATAATGTATTCTTTAGACATGCGCACTTGCGTGCCGTTGTGCATCGCGTGTCTAATGATTAACCAATAGTACGAGTGTTTTTACGGGGCATAAATGAAATTTAAATACACTTTAGCCATTTTAAAAAATAAAAGTAATTTGTAGTAGGTATTAATTGTGCCTTATTTTTTAGAATGGTTTATCTATGCCATTATACAAATTATAAAATGTACCACCAAAGATACTACGAAAAAAGATGCTCATGTTAAGTTGTCACAAAGTATTTACTTTGGTGGTGTGGTGTGAAAAAGTAATAATTTTGTCTTTATTTCATTATCCCTTGTTGACCAATTTTATTTTTTTAAAGATGGATTACCAGGTCAAATAGATTTTAAACATGAACATAATCACTCAGAGACTTCCAAATCATTTTCATATTTACGACCCTCAAAAAATGTTAAAGAAATATTTGAAGCATATTTCAACGATAGACTAGGAGCTAAAGAAGCAATTAATCTACATGAGTGTAAACTGAGATTGGAAGAAGAGAAAATTCAGTGACTATTGCTTGTGCCTCAATTAATCCACCAAAACATACAGTTTATGATTGGTACCGAAAGTGGAGAACTTCCCATTTAGGGCCAAGAACTGGACCGGGTATTATTGAAGTAAAGGGTTTAAGTGGTTATAATGAGCTTTCATAATAATAAAAATGATTTCAGGTTCTTCAACAAAAACATAATGTATATAAAGACCAAGGAATAATAGTAGAAATTCAAGAGGAACCATTTGCAATTGTAATAATTACTCTTATAATGCAAAGAGCTCACAATTTGCCATTTGCTAAAGATATTGCTTTTCTGGACAGCACGTCTTCTTACGGCTCGGAAAGTTATACAGTGACATTCCTCTTAACGTTTTGTCATATAGGAGCAGTGCCTCTAGCTGTAATTATAACAAAAGGTCAGCGTACAGAGGATTATGTAGCTGGTTGTAATTTACTGAAACGTCTACTGCCAGTAGCATTTTACTCCAACAGTATCCGAAAGTAATAATTACAGACGCCAGCAGATCAGAGAGGTAAGCCATAGCTTTGGTTTGGCCAGAATCAAAGGCCTTATTATGCCGAGTTCATGTTTGTCAGTCTGTCAGGCGGTGGATGTGGGATAAGAACAACGACGTACTTAAAGAACATAGACAAATTTATTTTCAAGAAAATTTTCCCAATTCACCCGCTATAACTGCACAATCAAAATATTTAATGGCTAAACTAGCCTTCGGCGAAGAAAGTGTTATGCCGCTTATATTCTATGAGTCATTACGAACAGAAATTCCATCGACATCTGCCTCGACATCTGCCCATTCTGATGCACTTATACCAAAGAAGCATAGGCATAGAATCACAGTCAACTAGTACTATGTCAAATCCAGAAGAAAATAATAACGATTCTTCCAAGACGGAATTTACAGAATTTATGACTTTATTACAGAGTCATCATAATTCATATGGCATTTCTTCAAAGATAGTAAATAGTCCAGGCGAGATATAAATTCCTTACAGGGTAAACTCACCTTGCGATTGCGGAGGGATGGGGTGGAAAGGGGTGAAAAACGGTTTTTTGCGTTTTCCGGTGTAAATACTTGTTTTGTCAAAAAAATAGAAAAGTTATGAGTAATTAAAAAAATTTTTCGACATAACCTCAAAATTTTAGTGTAAAACGCAAAAAACCAATTTTATCGTTTTTTTATTTTTAACTCAGCCAAAAAAAATCCGATCATTATGAAAATTGGCTCAGTTGTAGCTTTTTGTATTCCGAAAAAGTAGAATTTCTGTTTTTTTTTTTGCTCTAAAGGAACTAGTCTTTGAGAAATTAAAACTTTTCGAAAAAAAGACGTTTTTTTCAAGTCCCTCAAACATCCTTTTTTTGTCATAAACACTTCATTCGCCGCTTTTTTTTTCGTAAAAACTTCAACTTTAATATAAAAAAAATTAAAATATATCCGCTCAAGCAAAAAAACATCGTTAAAATTGCAAAAAACTGAAAATTTACATTTTTTTCGTAAAAACCCACGTTGTTTCCTCTTTTCCAAGGTCTGTATCGCAAATTGTTTATACAAAATACAAAATTATTTCAACGAAAATTTAAAGAGCAGAAAATTTCCTACATTTTAAAACCTATACAAATCAAATCGAATAGAAACTTTGGTAAGTACTCTGCTGAAATCGGTGCGCGACGTGCAGCGTGTTTTTTATAATTTGTGGCTTACATACTTGTTTTATCGGAAAAAATTGAATGGGAAAGTTGTAGATAATTAAAAAATACACAACTTTTAAACGTAAAATTTTTTTAACATAACCCCAAAATTTGGGCGTAAGACGCAAAAAAACAATTTTTTGTTTTTTATTTTTAAATAAGCCAAAAAAAATCCGATTATTATGAAAATTGGCTCAGTTGTAGCTTTTTGTATTCTGAAAAAGTAGAATTTCTTTTTCTTGCTCTTAATCTATCTAAAGTTATTCGCGAGGATTGATTACGATAGGGCACCCGGTATATGACATACTATACCATTAATATATATATATATATATATATATATATATATATATATAAATTTAAGTTCGTGAAATATTAATTTATAAGTATTACAATAGCACACCCGGTATATTACATTCTACTACTGACGCTATATGTATATATATATTTTTTACCTGTAGTATACAGCATAGGCTCTGTAAGCGTCGTTTGCTACGATTCGGTGGTTTGGAGTATCCACGCAAACGCAATCAATTAAAATAGGCAACCGTGGAAAATTATTTTAACTGTAAATATAATGTTTAAGAATGAAATATTTATCAAACTGAATCGTAATTGATTTGATTATAATAAATAATACAACTAAAAATTGTTGATATGTTACTTAAATGTATTACAATCTTTCTACTACAAAAAAATGTGTTTTAAAAGTATAAACGTTAATAAACTTACATTAATTAAAAAAGTGTCCACATTTGATACTTCTAATACACAATTAATCCTGCTGATTTTAGTTCAATAAACAAGAATCTATGTTCTTTCAAAAGCAAATGTAACAACACTGATCATAACAGTCGGAGCAACAGCTGCACACTGCTCCCAAAATGCCAGCACGCTTCATCATACTATCGTATATATATATATATATATATATATATATATATATATATATATATATATATATATATATATATATTTGCATACAGGTATAACACATACGCGATTGAAAGAGCGCGTAAATTCAAAGAATCGTTTTTTTCTTTAAATTTAAAGAAACTTTAAAAAATTTAAAGAAACCTTTATTTTTCAGTTTTTTACAATTTTAACGATTATTTTTTCTTGAGCGGGTATATTTTTATTTTTTTATATGGAAGTTGAAGTTTTTATGAAAAGAAAAGCGGCGGATGAAGCGTCTACGGCAAAAAAAGGCTTTTTGAGGGACTTGAAAGAAACGTCTTTTTTTCGAAAATTTTGAATTTCTCAAAAACTAGTCAATTTAGAGCAAAAAAAAGAAATTCTACTTTTTCGGAATACAAAAAGCTACAACCGAGCCAATTTTCATAATGATCGGATTTTTTTGGGCTGAGTTAAAAAGAAAAAACGAAAAAATTGTTTTGTTTTGCGTTTTACACCCAAATTTTGGGGTTATGATAAAAAATTTTACGTTGAAAAGTTTTGTATTTTTTAATTATCTACAGCTTTCCCATTCAACTTTTTCCGATAAAACAAGTATGTAAGCCACAAATCGTAAAAAACACGCTGTACGTCCCGCACCAATGTACATTATGCTTCTCACTCGTAGCGGCGGCCGACGCACATCTAAACTTTTCAACAGTGTACTTACCAAAGTTTCTATTCGATTTGATTTGTATAGGTCTTAAACTTTTCTCCTCTTTAAATTTTCGTTGAAATAATTTTGTATTTTTTATGAACAATGTGCAATACAGATCGGAAAAGAGGAAAAAACGTGTTTTTTTTACGAAAAAAATGTAAATTTTCAGTTTTTTGCAATTTTAACGATTTTTTTTGCTTGAGCGGATATATTTTAATTTTTTTATATGAAAGTTGAAGTTTTTACGAAAAAAAAAAGCAGTGGATGAAGTGTCTACGGCAAAAAAAAAGATTTTTGAGGGACTTGAAAAAAACGTCTTTTTTTTCGAAAATTTTGAATTTCTTAAAAACTAGTCCCTTTAGAGCAAAAAAAAAGAAATTCTACTTTTTCGGAATACAAAAAGCTATAACTGAACCAATTTTCATAACGATCAGATTTTTTTGGCTGAGTTAAAAATAAAATAAGATAAAATTCGTTTTTTGCATTTTACACCCAAATTTGAAGGTTATGTCGAAAAATATTTCAAACAAAAGTTGTGTATTTTTTAATTATCCATAACTTTTCTAGTCAACTTTTTTTGAGAAAACCAGTATTTACGCCGGAACACGCAAAAAGCATTTTTCACCCCTTCCCACCCCCACCCCTCCGCAACCGCAAGGATCCAAGCTCCTGCATTTTTGTTTATGGTTTTGTAATGTCTAACTCTACCCTTGCCCGGTGAGTTTACCCTGTAAGGAATTTTTTTGTCAAAAAAAGTTATCTCGCCTGGACTAAAACATCTGCATGCAACGCTTAAAGAAAATTTCTACTCGCACAGCTTGGGACTTATTTACCTAGAAAACATACACCTAGGGCTGCTTTAATTCAAGGAGTAAAACGTTTCGCAGGTGGCCGGCCTTCAAAAAAATCATTAAAAAGAAGGAAAATTAAAAGATCTCGAAATGTACAGTTAAACGTTGACCACAATGTCCCAAACACTATAGGGCATTAGTTTCTTTTACCACCTATCGTGTTTTATGTTTTGGTATTTTTTATGCAATATACTACTTTAACCCTTCAAGGGCGGAGTTTTGATTTTTTTAAATAAAAATTAATTTACTGGTATTTTCATGGTATATTACAACTAAATAAGTAAAAAAAATTAAATTAGATTTTTTTGGTACATACAAACTAAAAAAAAATGCCGTTGCCATGTGGCAACGTCAGTCCTTCACACTATCTAAACAATGAATTAATTTATTTATAATAAAATTCAACATTACAGTTTATACATAAACCAACGTTACATTTTAGATATTTTGTTCTCATTATTGAGCTGCATGATTGTCCGGTACATCGTATTTTTTCTTATTGTCTTGGGTGGGGGTTAGTAAATGTACCATATTGTCAAATCTAATGTGGTCACTAACTCTATTAGAAGACTTGGATGATTTGCTACTTGACGGACGATCAGTCGCTTTAGGTGGATTTTTGAATTTGGTAAGGTAAGCCTCAACAATATCTCGTCTAAATTGTAATTGTGTACATTTGTTGCCTGCTTTTTTATGAAGAATCCAAGCATTTTGGATAGCCGCGTCAACTAAACATGAGAATATACACCACCACCACTTTTTACTACGTAAAGCGATACGATACCTTGATATGTTTTCGTCCATCAAGTCTGTCCCTCCCATAGCTGAATTGTATTTTCCAATTGCGTGAGGTCTTGAAACTTCTACTATTCACTTCTCCTTTTGAGAAAATCGTTTAACTGTGCTTTGGGGCTCCACACCATAATTTGTAGGAGCAACAGTTACAACGTTATTGTCAAACGATCTTATTAACAGTATGCCATTTTCCCTGTCAATGACTAAATCACTGGAGCCTCTTGGTCTATCATGTAAGACCGATTTTGTTGCTAATGGAAGCATTCTGCTTCTAAATTCATTTAATTTTGCCTTAGGAACACGTGGAATACGATTGTTTCGTATAGTACCAATAGCGTCAAATCCATTGTTTTTCAAATATTTTAGCAACGTAAAACTGGTAAACAGATTATCCATGTAGAAGCTATATGGCAGAGACTTTTTTTCCAACGGAAATTGATCGAGCATACTTACAAATGGAGCTGAGCTTTTGCCGAATAAATGTTCATATTCTTCATTAGCCTGTGGATCGGTACCCTGGTAAATTGTAAAATTTATCAAATAGCCTGAGGCTGTATTGACACACCAAGCTGTATATCCGAAGCGAATTGGTTTATTTTTGATAAACTGCTTGCATGGATGTCGTCTGAAGTACCTGATCATGGACTCGTCATAGTTGATTTCTTCTTCAGGTATATAGTGAAATAAAAACTTTTGCCGAATTTTTTCAATTTTTTTTTCATTTTATTAGTAGTAATAAGAGGATTCGGCAAATTTTTATGTAACGCATATTTATTTGATTCCATCACTAAGAAATCAATTATGTTCTTGTCGAAAAATTGTTCGAATAATTCTGTTGGAGAATAGTCTTTGTATATGTCGTAAGTGTAACAGGGGAGTCTTTGGTTTTTGCTGAAAGTCTCGTTCTATCCAATCAACCTGATTATAATCAATATTTTTAAACTGCCGACTCTGCAACCACCATCTCGATATTTTCTGGCATTTCAGTATCCTCATCTTCCTCCTCCTCATCTTCCTGGTCTATTTGACGAATCTGTAATTCAGCAGGAGTGCGCCGTTGAGCTCCTGATAAATGATCAACATTGCCTCCCTCATCTTCGTTACCGGAATCTTCGTCCGTAAGTTCTGATACATCAGGCGGTTCAATATATATGTTTTCTACGTCCAAATTATCATTATAAGCAATTTGTACGTCTTCTTCGAGTGTCAAACCATCTCTAAAAAAAAAATACAAAACTTACAGTAGGTATGTATGGGTTTCTGATAGTATAAGGGACTGACGTTGCCATATGGCAACAGCTTCCGACGTCTGTAATACACAATATGAATTTTTGTTTTAACAAATCATGCTTACAAATGTTCCTCACAACAGTCCTAAATATATTTAACACAATTACGGTACAAAGAAATACTTAGAAATAGTTATAAAAGTACTTACATAAACCGGATGTCCATTTTTTCACGAAACCACTGTGCAACTTGTCTTAACTTATGCACACGTGCAGGCGAAATAAAACTGATCATAATAAACATGTGACAATTAACATATTCAGAAAGCCAATTGTTGCGCCATCTGTCTAAAATTTTATAAAGGAATGTCACAACGGGATCGGTAAATACGGATTAAAACTGTTGCCATATGGCAACGTTAGTCTTTGATGGGTTAATAACTGAATAAAGTTAAGTTAAAGTGTTAAATAAAAATTACTTGAGTGTTAAATACAAATCACTTATAGGCATTACTTCATAAAATTCCCTTTTTTTTGGGTTGTTTTAATGCTGTCCTTGGTCTCGGCACTCCGTAGTTATTTCCCACCCCGACCTCGGCACCTAATCGGAGAACGCCGCGCAGCCAATCTGATCGTGTTATTTCTATATGATGCCGGAGTAAATGACGGATTTGAAACATGCCCACCCACGAACAATTTACAAACGTCACGCCCCCCACACTACCAACACACCTCACACACGATACCCCCCCCCCCCCCAACCCGTATACCCTTCATTCTACCTACTCCACACATACATACCCTATACATCGCACATACCCTACCCATCCCACAGACCCTACACACCCCACATACCACACACCCAACACACCCCAAACCCCCTACATACCCCCTACATCCACACATCCAAATATCATATCCGATCTTGGTAAACGTAAAATGAGGTATTAACGGGATTTAAAAAAATTTCGATGTTTACATGCAGGTTAGAAGGTAATAGAAATAAAAATGAATCTGAAGGAGTAATAACAAACATTAAATCTACAGTCAAAACAAGTTGACTCTATATACGTGAGGTGTGAATCCAAAAACTACCGGAGTTCGTAATGATACAGTAATAATTAAACAAAACGAATTGTGAAAAGCTATAAATAGCTCATATACTGCATTGCGTACAAACGACGGGCATACAATGCAGATATACGAAGAATATCAGCAAACTAACTTTACCAGTAAATTATACATAAATCAATCATAAAATATAAATTTTTTTCTATCAAATTATTATTTTAAACTGCAACCACAATATTGATTAATAGATAATCTGGCTAATATCCAACTTGTACAATGAACAATGTAAAACATAGAGACAGAATGTTGCAATTATTCGCAATAATCAATAATAAATAACCTCTACAAAATTTATTACGGTTATACGAATGTCGTAAAATTTTATGAGGAATAACTTTCATTGTAAATAATAATTTCTGAATTACTTACATGCCAGAAAAAACCAATACAAATGTTGTAAATTTAGTCCCGTGATATTAACTGTCAACATTTCAAAGTTTGGTACTAAATACATAAATATACAAACTAATAATGAACGTTAATTAGTTTAGCACGATCATGGTTATGTAATTACAATGCAAAGTTTACTTTAACATACAAAGTATTTAAAGAAGCT
This sequence comes from Vesta saturnalis, assembly GCA_036346205.1. Lineage (NCBI taxonomy): Eukaryota > Metazoa > Arthropoda > Insecta > Coleoptera > Lampyridae > Vesta > Vesta saturnalis. Next base: position 355,606 of record JARFJB010002117.1, read on the forward strand.
CTAATAACATTATTTACCAAAATATAAAGAAAGGAAACATCAAAAAATATAAAAATATATAATATATAGGGTGCTGATCCAACCGCTCGATAATTGCATTTTGCATGTAAAATTACACTTATGCAATTAAATTAGTAATAATTTAAAAAAAAACGCAATTGCCATGATATTAAAACAAAATGTTACGTTATCAACAACTGTCAAGTTTTGACGTTTTTAATAGTACAGAAGACAAGTTAACAAAGAATTAAATAAATCCACACTTATTAATAATTATTTCAATAAAATTTAACAATAAAAATGATATACATTAATAATAATTAATATTTCAATAGTTTGAAATAATGAGAATCAAGAGAAGAATAACCAAACATTAATACAAATTCATAAACAGAAATTATTAATAAAATCAAATTAAATGCTCAAAGAGATCTCCATTAACGGCTAAACATTGACCAAGTGTATCATAAAAATGTCTGCGAACGTTTGCAAGTTGCCGGTTCGATAAATTGTTGCATTCTTCGGAAATGTTGTTTTTTAAAATCTCCATGTTTGCATATCTAGCACCATACATTTTTTATTTTAAATGACCCCACAGAAAGAAATCATTTGGTGATAGATCTGGTGAACGAGCTTGCCAATTCACCGGTCCGCCTCGTCCAGGTTTTGGATAACATTGTTGAAACCATACGAGTAGTACTGAGACACCTTGGCCGCCATATTGGATTTTGACGTCACAAGACCGCCCACGTGGGGGACCGTATTTTCCACCCCTATGGTTTCTATTCGGAGGCCTTTTTCAACCCCTTGATTGAATTTTCATCCCTAATTATGGTCTTTTTGACAGCACGCTAGCTAACGTGTTTTGCTGCTACATGCAACACAATATTGAAGATCCTGTTTATGTATTAGAAAACGTACTACCGTCTCGAAATAGAATGCAGATAAAATTCAAGGAAATGAACACGGTACAGCTTCTAAGAACAAACTGAAAGGTCTGAAGAGTGTCCATAGAGTTCCATAGCTGTGGTGAAACCAGTTAATTTAGGAATAACCTGATGTCCATGTAATAATAATAAAAACTGTCAGGAGTTATTAGCTGCTTTATAGGTTGTTATAATATAATCGTTCAAGGTGAAGACGATGAGATGAATGTATCTCAAAATCTTGATGATGGTGATGCTCTCTATGAAATTTCAAATAAATTATATTACGTCACTGTTATTTCAGATTAGAAATTTTAAAGCGTTTAGTTATCATTGCTATTAATCTCAACTGGTAAAAATCCATATAACGTGTGTGTGTGTGTGTGTGTGTGTTCATAATTGAGTATACAGATAAATCATTATTGCATAGAAGAGAGAATGTATCCGTATAAAAAGCATCGAGTAGAAATTTTTATTATTTCGACTAATAATTTTAGACCTTAATGTAATTTGCGGTGGCAAAAAATATTTTATAAATATTTGTAATATAAAGTGTAATCTCAAATACCAGTAAGAATCATTGTAAATTTTTACAATATATCTAAATAAGAGTAATCAGTTTGTGTATTACTTTCTAAATTAGTTAATGATCGGAACGCAATAGCCAGTTTATATCCAACCATTCATAAAACGTGTTTAGTGAGACTACATGTGGATACGTTGTATAAAAAATATTTCAGTTCAACATATGGTTATTATTAGAACAGCTGAAAGAAAAAAACGCTTCTGAAAGTATGCGTATTATTTTTAATACATATGCCTTTTACTTGATATTGCTAATAAAAATGTAGATAAAGATTTTTAAAATGTATTATTACTCTTATAGGAACTTGTAGTTATTGTTAATTCGCGTATAATAATAAAACCATTAAAACCTTTTGCCTTTTATTTCCATTATATCAATTTGATATCCTTAAAAACATGTTAATTTGATTTAACTCTATGTCATATATAAGTAATTATTACTTTCCAGTCCTTTTAATGAGGTTTTTATAACGGTTAATGAACACGTTTGTGTGTATGTAATTGAACATGCAAATAAATCAGACATAATTTTCTGAATGTATAGGTGGTGACTGTTTAGAGAATCTGCCTATATAAAAAGCATCATTGCATTAGGGTAGAAATTATTTATTATTTCACGTCATATTTAATTTAGACTTTAATGTATTCAGTTTTGAACTGTAAGCTGGTTTCCGCAAACTGTAAGACATGATTTCAGTTGATTGATTGAGATTGATCTGATTGATTTCATCGAGCATGTTTTGTTTGAGATTGATTGATTAATTAATTAATTGATTTGTTTGTGTGTGAGAAAGAGCCGAAAAAAGAGAGGGAGAGAGAGAAACGGATAAACGAGATAGAGCAAGAGAGAGATGTGCATGATCAACTTCTATTATAGAAAATATTCATTAGTCTATACGCCACTAAATGGCGTTAAAATCAATTTTAACTCAAAGGGGCCAGGGCGCAGACCCTAACACAAGATCGAAGGCCTACATGGTAGTTAGCATTAGAGTCCCCTTATTATAATACTATTTTCAGCCAAGAGGCCCGGGCGCAGACCTAACACAACTTCTTATATCTGTCTTATGAGATAGCATTAGGAACTTTACTAGAACATTGTACGTGCACGCATTCGCCTACCTTCCAGGGGCTAAACTGCCAAAGAAGCCGTAATTAGGGTAAAAATTCCATCAAGGGGTTAAAAATGACCGCCGAAAAGAATCCATAGGTGTGAACCGACAAAAAAGTTCTTAACACAACCAAAAGGGCTCTAATTAGGGTGAAAATTCCATCAAGGGTTGAAAATGGTCTCCGAAAAGAAACTATAAAATAAGGCCGACAAAAATTGCTGTCAAAAAGACCATAATTAAGGATGAAAATTCAATCAAGGGGTTGAAAAAGGGCTCCGAAAAGAAACCATAGGGGTGAAAAATACGGTTCCCCACGTGGGCGGTCTTGTGACGTCAAAATCCAATATGGCGGCCAAAGTGTCTCAATACTACTCATAGCACATTTTCTCCTGTGACAGCATCTATGGCCGGGCCAATCTACGTTTGAAGCAGCTCAAGGTACTTTCCGCCGTTTAAAAGTCCACCACTGACGAAGGGGCTTATAATATTAGATCCGTATGTTCCTAACCATACGTTGACTGACTGTGGATATTCGGAATGGTTATCGATCATCAAACGAGGGTTATCCGTATCCCAATAGCGATAATTTTGCACATTTGACTCTCCATTAATGGTGAAGGTCGATTCGTCAGAAAAACAAATATTGTTGATGAAATACCTATCTACATTGGCCATTTCCATTACTATTCCGTAGAAAACCATTCTGAAATACCTGTCTGGCTCAAAAATCTCCTGGTGGTTTGAGAACTTGTTCTTCGTTAAAATTTTGAAGGCGGTTGTATTGTGCAAATTTAAATCCTTAACAATTTGCCGAATACTAATGCGGGGATTAGCAACGACCGCCGCAATAACATTTATGCGTTCACATTATCTTGCACAATCGCTTTTCGTCGGCTACATTTAAAGTACGCTTTAAACACGGCTTACACGGTTTAAAAACGGATCCATATTTTTCTTGGTTTGAAAGCACGTTGTGAATTGTTGAAATGGCGGGTATCGGCCGATCGGGATATAAACCAGCAAACAAGTTTCGAACTTCAGATACACTACTACTATCGGAATAAAACCACTTCAGAAATAGCTTTTTTTCAACAACTGTAAGACATTATTAATTTATTGCAAACCGCGCTTGAAAATCGGAGCGTTCGGGATTTTACAAAACGTCAAAACTGACAGTTGTTGATAACGTAACATTTTGTTTTAATATCATGGCAATTCTGTTTTTTTTTTAATTACATCGTAGAATATTAACAATTAGGGACAAGAATTAATCAGTCGCAATACGGATATTCTCAATTGTCTTTTGAATTGTATGTTGGTTATCATTTTTCTGCTTTCAAAATGAATTACATGTGAGGTACTGCTTGCATGTTGTGCGAGCGATGGTGTGGTTGGTTCTTTTAGACATCGTTGCGATGCTCCTCTCTTCTCACGTTGATACGTATATTCGTCTATTCTATGTAGGTTTGTGCATGGTATCTCGTACACTCCTTGTTGTTCTAATACTATTCTTGTTTTCGGATTTCCTACAATATTTCCCATTTTTCGGTTGGTGATGAAAATCGTTGCAATGTTGTTTTTCCTTAATATCTTGCTTATCCTGTTGGTGGTGCGTTTGATATATGGTAAACACGCCTTCGATATCGGTTTTTCCTTGTCATTTTCTTCTGGTTGTGATGATTTTTCGGCTCTTTTTATATTTCCTGCGGTGAACCATTTTATACCAGTGCTGCTCTAAGATTCCTCACCTCTTGTTCACGTTGTTCACATCTGATAGATGTCTAAGTCTTGTTATCAACGTTTTTACCACCGATTGTAGTTGTGCTGGGTGGTGATGAGATTCTGCATTGAAATATCTGTTTGTATGGGTACTTTTTCTATGTACTGTATGTACGTCTAGCAATGGCAGTTTCTTTTCTCTTTCCATTGTGAGTTGTATCTTTTGGTGCATGCTGTCTATGTGTTTTAGAAATTTGGCCAGTTTAGCTTTTGCGTGTGTCCAAATCATAAAAGTTTCGTCGACGTATGGTAGATATAACTTCGGTTGATCAATTGCTGTTTCCAATGCCTGCTCTTCTAGACTCTGCATAAACATTTTGCGATCACTGGCGAAAGCGAAGAGCCCATTGGCGCCCCTTCTATCTGTTTGTATCTTTGATCCTCGTAGATGAAGTGTGACAATGTTCTATTCATTTCAACGTATCTTCAGCTGGCTGACATTTTTGTTTTATGTTGTTTATCTTGCTAGTAGTAGGTCTTAATGGTATGCCTTCCTTGTGTATCTTAGGTAAACCGTAGACATCTTGATGATTTCTCCTTCGGAATTAGTTGTATCCGTGTTTCAGTCGATGCTACATTCTTTGATCTTCTTGTTTGTTGATTATATCAAATATGTTGTAGGGTCCGAATTAATTGTGATGTAGGCGGAATCCTGTAGAAAGTATTGTATTTTCTCGTCCACGAGAATTGTTTTCTATATCGGTTGATAATATTATAATCTGCGTGTTGTTTTTTAGATTCCGTAATGCTCGATGCTCTTCTCGTATTAAATTCTGGTAGTCATGCTGTTTTGGTTTTTTTTTCTGGGCAATTTGTTAGGTGCTCAAATTTCATTTTTTGTTTGTTTGTAGTTAAAGTTCCATCTGTTTCAGCACGAAATTCTATTAGTTTGTCTGCAATATCCCACAATGCTAGATGAATTTTATTGCTCAACTTCATAAGTAACTCACACATTTGTACATTTGTAAAATCCAAAGTCTTTCGTGTATCCTGGATCGGTTCTCGACAACGCCTAGCTTGTCAATCTCAATATATTTTTTATTTTGTTGTTATCTTTGTGAAATGGCAATTTCATACTGGTAGGTGTTACGTCTTCATCTCTACATCGTTTTAAGAATGTTAAATTGCAAATCTATGTAGACCCTTTTGTTCCAATTCCAATGCCAATTGACTGTCCGCTTTCGCCAGTGGTAGCAAACTTATTTACGCAGAATCTAGAAGAGCAGGAATTGGAAACAGCAGCAGATAAACCAAAGTTATGACTACGTTACGTCGACGACACTTTTGTTATTTAGACACCTAAAAGATAAACTGAACAAATTTCTAAAACACTTAAACAGCATGCACCAAAAGATACAATTCACATTGGAAATGGAAAGAGAAAAGAAACTGCTATTCCTAAATGTGCTAGAGTACAAGAAGAACAATGGAAACCTAGGACATACAGTATATAGAAAAAGTACACATACAAACAGATACCTCAATGCAAAATCACCACCCAGCTCAACTACAATCCTTGGTAAAAACGTTGATAACAAGATCCAGATATCTAGCAGACCTAAACAATGTGCACCAAAAGAAGAGGAACCTTAGAACAGCACTACTACAATATGAACCAAAAGACAATGACAAGGAAAAATCGATATCGAAAGCGTGTTTACCATATATAAAAGGCACCACCGACAGGATAAACAAGATATTAAAGAAAAACAGCATTGCAACGACTTTCACCAGCAACAGAAAAATCGGAAAAATTTTACAAAATCCGAAAACAAGAATAGCTTTAGAACAAGGGGTGTACGAGATACTATACAGAAATTGCCCACAAACCTACACAGGACAAACGAATAGACGTATCAAAGTGAGACGAGAGGACCACCGTAACGCTGCGCCGAAGAAGCAACCCACGTCATCACTAGCACTACATGTAACCCGTATATCACACGTAACTGATTTTGAAAACACAAAAATGATAGCCAACATACAATACAAAACACATCGAATAATAGGAGAAGCAATTGAAACTGAAAAAGGCCTAGGAAACTTAAATAAAAGAGACGATACACAAAGGTTACCGGATACTTGGAAAACAATTTTAAAAAAAATTACCACCAGAAACATCGAGAAATCAACAACAAAAATGAAAACAGCAAAAGAGAAAGTGAAGGATATACATATACCAGCGACCATCAATGAAGACAGCAGTTCAATTCGAATTATGAGATGAGGGTGACGAAACTGGTAGATGCGATTCTACCGAAACGTGGTTAATATTTCAAACTACAGTATTGAGAAAAAAGGTCAACACTCGGAACTAGTGTATTGATACATACAACACGGGAAATTACTATATATAATATATATATATATATATATATATATATATATATATGTATATATATATATATATATATATATATATATATATTGTTTTTGTGTCCCAAATTCGATTCTCTACAAAGGGATCTCGGCTCCTGTTATACTTACGGCAAAGGTTAAATGGGGAAAGTTTTAGAGGAAGCTTAGAGCATTCGAGATCCGGTTTCAGATTTACGATCGGTCAATTGGTTTTGAAAATATCGGCGAAAAACCGAAAATGGCGGATTTAGTTTTTCGCCAGTAAATCCGAAATGGTTAATTTGACAGCTGTCACAATGTGAGATTATTCGGACAATTTTTTAAGACGAATAAGATGGCGTGTATGACATGTCACAATCTTCTTTTGTTATCCCACAATCTGCCTCAACTTTCATTTTTCTTATGCCGCCATATTGGATTTTTCGATTTTTGGAAATAGCGCAATATTTCCAGTTTAGTAATGTCTCACTACTTGGTGGACATTCTACTGTCCCTCTTCTTCCTATCCACCTACCAGGGGATGTGATATTCAACCAACCACGTACAGGTCTTGCGTATTGCGCAGGTGCACCATCTTGTTGAAAATGTATTAGGTCTTCTTGTGGTAAAGGATTTCCGTGCTGATCTATTTGATTTTCTAAAGATTCAGTGATCAGTACGTCAACTGTGTCCCGAAGCATATCTAGATACACCTCCCCGGTAAGAGAACCATTTATAAATAAGGGACCTATCATGGTGTTGCATAAAGTCCCTGTCCAAACATTTATTTTCTGGGGGTATTGCGTATGACCTTCTCGGAATAGATGGAGATTTTCATCTGACCAGTAACAACAATTTTGCTTGCTCACTTGACGATTTAGGCCAAAAGTACACTCATCGGAGACAAAAATATCTTTTAGTAGATTGGGTGATCTATTAATCCGTTCTGACATTACTTCGATCCGGGTCATCTTCGTGTAGTTCTTGAAGTATTTGCAATTTATAGGAATGGAACTTATGTAATTTTGTAACCTTCTATATTGAGCCAATCAATATTTCAATCTATTGGATCTGCCCCAAAATGACCCGACACTTCAATCTGAGCTGATCCGGTAAACTTTTTCACAAATTGTAGCACATATACATGCGAAACATTTTTATCTGAACGCCTACCGCTAAATGTTTGCGCTGTTTTTCGCGCGCATTAGTTTTTTGCACCATAAATTAAAACAACTCTTTCCTCTGTAGAATAAACCATTTTGTCTTAAATATTAGCACAATAGTAAAATTGGGTTTTACAACATTCAAACTACAACAAAGAATAGGTTAATTCAGTTTTGATGTTTATCAAATACTCAAGTACACTCTGTGGTTCTGCCAACTGAGTGATCTTTGACTCAGTTGGCATTCACAAAATGTTTTTTGACGTATCATTTAAAAAGGACACTGAAGTGTAAGAATAAGTTTGATTCAAACTACGTGACACAAATAATTTGTTTCAATGTTGACGTTTATTAAATCCGTAAGAAAATACCTATTTAAACTATACATAAACTATTAAAGAAAATAAATAAAGTTTTTGTCATCTGAGTGGTTTTTAGACCATAACTTTTTCAAATCTTACCCAATTTTCAAAAAGAATACACTGGTGTGTTCATAATGAAAGGGGCTTTCAAATGATGCAGAACAAATGTGAAGTGGGGGTTGCTAGATGCTACAGGGTTGAACATATCAAGACCCCTTCACAGTCAAAAATGTTTCTCTCTAAAACAAAAATTGACGTGTACCTCGGCGATTATTGAATATTTTGTTGTTTTGAATTACAGGGGGTGGTAAATTTCAAAATGCTTCTGCGCCTGCGTGTGCATGTGTGCGTGGTGCGTGCGCGCATGCGCGCGTGCGTGTGTGTTGAACTTTACATTTCCGCGTCCTCCATGTGTTGAATTGGTGTTTCGGGTGCTGGCCCGCGTTGGTTTTGTAGTAGTCAAGGAAGGAAGATCAACACGATGCTAAGAATTCCCAAGGAACAAATAAACCTAGAAGGACAAGAAGTATACCGAATTACATGTAGCGAATGTGTTTCGGTATATATCGAACAAACAAACAGGAAGGTTGGTGCAAGAAGAGAAGGACATATTAACGCTGTTAAAAAAGGTCAAACTACCTCATCCTTGGCACAATATGTACAAACATCAGGCCATAAAATTGACTTTCAAAACACCAGAATGCTAACCAACATAGAACATTACAAATCTCGCATCATCAGAAAAGCTATCGAAATAGAGAAGCACATAGACAACCTCAATGCCAGGGATGATGGATCAAGATTACCGACAACATGGAAACCAATTCTAATGGATGAACACATAAAAACAACACATTCAAACACTATGACAAACGAAAAAGAAAATAGAAAAAGTGAAAGTGCAACGAAAGAAAACAACAAAAAAGAAAGTAAAGAAAGTGAAAGTGCAATAAAGAAACCAAAAACAATGTATACTGAAGATGAGAAGTGGGATCTTGCGGAAACGTTGAGTAAACAATGTCTTAGAGACTACTACAACACCAACGCGTGCCAGCACCTGAAACACCAATTCAACAACAAAGCGTCCGTGGAACATTTTCCATCAGTTCTGGACTAGCTTCCTCAAGGATTTCCCGGTACCGAAGCGCTATAAGACCTCCTTCATAAACTCTGTGGACTGTGTCTTCTAAAAATGAAACACGAGACCCTAACCCCTTGTTGTGCCTTCTCAAAAATTATATGATAATTTTCTGCGGACCAATTTCTTGTATTATGGCAATTGAAAATTCCCGCACTGGAAAAATAAGATTCATCAGACCAGATAAAGAGTCTGACAAAAGTGTCATCAGTATGTATTTGTTGTAACTACCATTGGCAAAACAACATTCGTATATTTTACATACATTGGTATATTTTATTATATATTAAATCGTAATTTGATCATGTTTACGTAATTGATATTTGAAAAAGGTTTAAAAGTTCGCTCAAACTGCCTTTATTGAGGTAGTGTAACGAATCATTGGAAATTCTTATGCGCACATTCTTGATGTAAAAATGTCACTAGTTAGTAATTAATTACTAACGATACACACTGAAATCAAATACGTATTTGTTTGGTGCTTGGAAACTCGAGACCTAAATGTAGGGCTTGTTACTGACAAATGCATATTTTAAAAATTAAGATGTGCAATAATTAATATGAAACTGTTTCAACGTAAATTAATGTTTCTTGTTTTTGTATCACTTTTCAAAGACGGAGGTTGATTTTCGAGAGTAGTGTAAACTAGAGGGGAAGGCAGTTGCTGTTGAAATTTTGATTGAGCCGGACGATTTGATTTGTTTTAATTAGAAACTCCCATTGTAAACAGTTTGTCTTTAAAATATTTCTTGCGTGTACATTTTCTTTTGAATTGGCCAATATACTTCTTTGTCTTTTCTTTCGGGTGTTAGTTATAATGTGTTTTTCAAATATTAATCTATAAATAAGTCAACCTTTTTGAAGTTAAACCGCCTATGTTAACGATTTGTGTCTGTGATCAATTAAGGGAATATATTCAAGTGTAAGTAGGTATTTTTATATAAATTAAGGCCGACAGCAAATAATTCTATATAACCTATTAAAAATCGATCATTGCCTTGCAAAGGTATCTTATTCGCACGCGGGCTCATGAAGCTGCTAATTGCTAAACTAAAAGACAGTACAGGGCTCCCTCACTCTTGTATTTGTATGTTTTAGCATTGTTGTTTGTTGTTTATATTTATATTTGTGTAGAGGTGGGATGGTGAACGGGTACATTATACCGCTTGGTTATTAACTGTAAAAGGCAATTGCCAAGTGGGTGCACACTCACGGGTCCAGATAACCATTAAATACCTCGAATTTTATTTTTGTTTTTCTTGCTGTATAAGTGATGTGTAACCTGAGAAAGGGGCGTTGTATTTTTCTAACGCACTCAAACGAATATACCGGTCACGATGTTATGATCTATTTATAACTTACGCTTGTAAGGCTTTGTTTAATGAGTTTTTTGTCAGTTTGTTAAGTAGAATTGTTTGCCTGCGAACTAATTTCTTTTTATATGTAATTGATTGTAATTATTCCTATGTATTTTGTGCTTTAGTAGTCACTAAGTAATTGTGTACGTGGAATTTCCTTGTCTATTTCCTTTTGTCCTTGTCTTTACCTTATTATCACCTGTGCAAATTTACTGTTGTATTTTATATGTACCGTAATTTGCCTTATTGTTTTATGTGCTTATTTACTTAAAGGCCGTCATCATTGGTTTTAAAGGGCCACATGTTTGGTATTACGATTTCTATTCTGATTATTTATAACACAATTATGGGTGTGACTACAGGGGTGTTTTTTCTTTATTGTGTTTATGTGTAACTAAACTGCTTTTTATTTATTTTTCTCTTAATGTTATAATTTTGTACGCATTTTAAACTGATTTAATGGTGTTTTGTTATATATTTCACCCTTTCATTGTGTTTTTTTATGTTATTTGATTCATGAATGTACTTTTGCAATTACTTATTTATGAATAAAGTGGGTTTTATTGGTGGTTATTTCCCACAATAGTATATTAACGGGCTGAACCACCGTTGCGCAAAGCTCCTTAATTTTAATTTGAGTAGTGTCATTGTTTACCTGCCCCACATAATGCAACATTTACCTCATTCAGCATAGCACAACGTACCTACCACCAGACGGCCACTTCGTTTGATCACAATTGAGGTTTGCAAGTAATTAAACATCAGACTTGTAAATAAATTCCAATCTTCTAATATTGTCAGGAAAGTCCATGTAAGGCAAGCAATTAATTTGAGTAATAGCAGGTTTATTGTCAGTAAAGTCAAGATAAATCACTTAGCGATTGTTTTGTTCTTGAATTTGCATTCTTGCAAATAAGTTCAAATTACACTTTTTAAGACAGGGTACCTGGGGACGCTACATTTTTTATAGGTTCGAGTAGAAGAAAGTATGCCATTTTATGTCTTAAAAATAATTCCGTTCAAATAAGAGCCATTTTTGTGTAAACACTCTTCCTATCTAGATTGAAAATTTCCATTACTCGGCGGAGCAAGACAGGTTAAATTCGCTCAATTTCTTGTGTAATGTTTATTGCTAATTCTGGTAAGGTTTGTGGTCTATTACTGTATACCCTGCTCTTCAGAAATCCCCAAAGGAAAAAATCACATGCTGAAAGATCAGGGGATCTTGCGGGCCACGAAATGTCACCATGATTGGAAATGAGTCGGCCCGGGAAAAGTTCAAGTAAAGCAGTCATAGACATTGAGCAGTATGACTTGTAGCCCCGTCCTGCTGAAAATAATTGATGTCCGGAAACCTAGTTAACTCTTCCGTTACAGATGTTCTGTCGTGGTGTTTCCTCTATCGTCTTGGAAAAAATATGGCCCAATAATACCAGGTGATGAAATTGAACACCACACTGTAAGTTTCGGACTATGTAATGGCTTTTGGTGTATCTCTACTGGGTTTTCGTCATTCCAATAGCGACTATTCTGCTTGTTTACATATCCGTTTAAATGGAAATGTGCTTCATCTGACATAAACATGCGGTGAATAAAGTTTTCATCATCATGTACACGTCGCAATATTTCTTCGCTGAAAATACAGCGAGCAAGAATATCACCATCTCTTGGACGACTTCTGTAAAGGTGGAAAGATAAGTCTATGTAAAATTCGTCGTAACGATGAGTCGCTAATGTTTAGTGCACAAGCATGTTTCACTACAGAACGCAGTTAATGTTACTCGCACTCTATCAATGTTTTCCTCCGTTCTTACACACCTTATTGTCCCTTTATTCTTCAAATGCAACGGGAACCAGTTTCTTTAAACTGTGTTACCCACTGTATAATTGCATGAGCGGAGGGTACACTTCCATGTCGTGGAACATTGAATTTATTACGAAACAATCGTTGTACCGAAGTCACACAAAAAAATTTGAGCGGAATTATTTTTAAGACATAAAATGGCATACTTTCCTCTACTCAGTCCTGTAAAACAAAGGTTGAAAAAATTGGGTACTTCAAAATTTCCCGCCACACTGGCGGACCCTGTATTAACGCTCGATATTTTAATGGTCATTGAAATATTGCCCTTTTCCACAGCTTTACTTTCACTCTCATATTTTCCAACGTTCCTTATTAATCAATTTGCACTGTTTCGATACGGAAACGAATGAAAATTTCATCTCTTTCAAATGGGAGTTAACTAAAGTCGTTTACGGTTGCTATATTCTTCCAAAGACGATTCGAAAGACTTGCAAAGTGTCGATGCGAACGCATTAGAGTAGTACAGTAAAAATGGTACTTTCAATTTAATTAAAAATCGACCAATTGACAAAAAATCTATTACATGGGACCTATATAATAAACGAGACTTTTCCATTAGTGCATTTTTATTACCATGTTACGCATAAACATAAAACATAAACCCTAAAAATCATGCAGTATCGATCAGGCGTGGGCTTTGCGTATGAACTGGAGAAATTGCAAGTGCAATTAAAAATACATCAACGGTTGCTTTAACTTTGTCAAAGAAGGACAGCAATGAATATAATCTCTTGTTGAAAATGTATCTTGCACAACTTCAAAGTAAATGTGCGTTCGTATGGAAATGAATAAAAATAAATGGTGAGAAAGCGGTTTAAATATGAATGTAGAGCTCTATTCTATATTCTGTACAACAAATATTTACCAAATCTAAGTTTCCAACAGTTATAGTTATATAATTAACAGTATTTTCAAACAATCATTCTGTATCTCAAAAACGACTAAATTACAACTATATTTACAAAACATATTTACAATCGCTATGAACGTAAACCATTTAAGCATTTAATTGTAAATTAAATGATTCGAACCTAAATAAATCACCAAGCTACCCCTGCTCATTTGCCTGATTTCGTTTTATGATAACACAATAATGAAATGAAACATGCTTCATGAGAAATGTACGAAACAGTAAAATTAAAAATACGAATAATTACTGTAATTAAGAATAGAGTAAGGCAGTTATTCAATGCGACGATTTATATATAAATGGCGCCACGTGTGTATTAAGTTACATTCGGTAGAGATCTTGCTCGTGAATTCAATACGCACTCTCTTAGTGCGAATTTTGTTGCAATTGTACCAAAAGACCAAAATGACAGGTGGGAAGGCGTGGTTATCATTTCCTCGCCATTACATCATTGGGGAGAAAGGAACTTCTCCAGTTAGCTCGTAGGAGTGGCAATCTAGACTTTCCGGTGAAGGCCTACTTAGGGTAGTTTTATTTATTTGATTACGTTAGGGTAGATTAACATATTCCACTTTAGTTCAGGTTAAACTTAGTTCGTTGAGGTTTGCAGTAGAAACCCTCTGTGTTTGGGAAGTGTTAACTTTGATAGGTGACACCAATATTAAAATTAAAAATTGAAAACGCAAACATAACCAGGCTTATATTTGCGTTTTCAATTTTTCAAATTCCACAAGATTGTTTCAAACAATTTTAAAAGATAGTATTACTACTGACGAAGATAAGTGTAAGTGATATCGATACATATACATTATAAAAAAACCTAAAAAAGATAAGTATTTTAACATGTACAATATAATAAAAATACATTTTCATATAGACACATAAGGGGTGTCAGTTCCAGTAAAGAAAGCAAGGTTGACGTCAGTCAGTTTAGTTATCTTTTAGAGTTTATTTGTGCCATAATACGGACGTAAACATGAATGACGATAAGTCCTACTTTCAAACTCGATTTAAAAATGAATAATACCAAAATAATATTGTAAAGAATTTTTACCACAACTGATGTAGTTGTGTATGTACGTCAGCTGTTGGAACACTTCAGGGTGAATTTTAGGATGAATTGTCAAAATCTTTCGGTTCAGTACGACGACAGCCGCAATTGTAGGTTAGTAAGGTAACGTTGAGATACATATAAGTAACATAGGAATAGCGTAAATAACGATTTACGCACGAATTTTTTATGTCTTGCAAGCTTGCTGTAAATGTTAGCACACCGGATTATATTAAAATATCGGTTAACGTTAGAAAACAATAGTATATATCTTTAAATTCATTTCAAGTTTTAGATGTAAATTTATCCCTGCAAGAACGGCACTGGAGAATGCGTTCAATAACCGAAATCGTTACTATTTACTTATATATTTAAAATTAAGTTAAAAGAGATTATCATAAAAGTTTAGATTAAGTTTGGGTATTCTATGGAGTAGATTTGAAAATCTAATCTGGAAATTTGCAAAGTTATTACATTTTTCTCTTAAATTTCAAAATGGCGTAGGTGCAAAAGTTTTGTTTGCGTTGGTTCCGTTTCGGATTTTCTTCTCGGGAAGATCGTGTGACATTTAAACCCCTTTAAGAGTGGTTGATTTTGAATAAACGCCATAAAAATGAATGACGTTTGCAAAATGGCGATAGGTACGTATTAAAAATGGGCATTCTGCGTTTAAGCAGTCTGCAGCCTACCTTTAGCTAGGCGGCTTGTTGATATTGACTAAACACGTAGTTTAAGATATCGCAAAACTTGAATCGAGAACAAACAGTGGATAATAATTGAAATATTTTAATTACGGCCCCCTGCTTGAGAATGAGGGAGCGATTTAGAGAAACTTTGTGCCTACCTCTGATCATTGTTTTGGGAAAGCATTTTCAAATTTAGTAGCATTTTACATTTTTATTTTAAAGAAATAGTGGCGTAAGCGGATTAATAAAAACTTTGCAGTAGCTGTGTGGGTTATGCAATTAAGAAAACAATTTAAACGTGTAAATAAGGTCAACCGATTTAGTTACAAAGCAAGATTAAACTTTAACTCCGGACTGAATATTAAATATAAAGGTCAACACATGCGTAAATTTAAAATATTAAAAATTAATTATTAAGTCTAGGTTGTTAATAAAGTAGCAGTGGTGAAAAGTGAACACGGACAATTTATAAGCGACATTTAAATATAAGCATCACAGTACAAGGCGAATAAAGACAATAAAGACGATCCTCCAGTACATTCCCATAAAAACTTTAAATAGTGCGACCCCATATCTGAAGTACTGTGAATGATGAATTTAGTGCCCTATAACGGATATTATTAGTTATTTGTATTATAAAGGAGTAATTTTCATTTCGGAGATTAATGTAAGAAATTAGATATAATGAAATTGCATTTGATCGTTTGGCTTATGACTGAATACTGAACCCTATCGGTTATCGAACTGATGTATACGAACATTGACTCATATTATTGATATTTATTTTACATGTTGTAGTTATAGTTTAGTATGGAACTCATTTTAGGTGTCTACAGAAACTTTATTTTGCAATACACACACACACACACACACACACACACACACACACATATATATATATATATATATATATATATATATATATATATATATATACACGAATACTTTTCCGGAATTTCAGAAAGTCGTAGGGGATGTCGGAGATTAATTCTAACAGCTATAAAGTAGATAGTCGCCTTCAGTCTGAACGCCAATCACTTTGAATGAGTAACTAAATCCAAAAAAGGAAAAACTTGTGCTTTAATATAATTTTTAAACACATTAAATGAAATAACTGCAATAAACATATATACAATTAACAAATAATTGCAGTTTAATTTTTAGCGTAAATGTTAATTGTGACAACTAATTTTGTTACATTAACTACGAAATACACATAAAATGCAACCGTGCTTTACTGTACGTAAATCATTAGAATGAAATTCATACTATGTAAAATAAATAAATAGTTTGTTAAGATAATTCAGATAGATGACCTACTTCAACTGAACAATTTTCGTTCAGGTTCCAGTACGTTTTTTTTATATTGTAAAAACCATCAAATAACGTCTGTTTATTTTTTTGATAACACTAAATTTAAATTAACTGACTATTAATAAAATTATTTTTACTCTGATTATGCAACACAATTTTAATATTAACAGCATAAATGTAAATTGCAGAAAAAATATTCCGTAGTTACATGTGACAATTATACTTTTTGCAATTATAATCCAATAACTATATTTATGAATAAAGTATAAAATTATGTAAAAATCGCAGAATGTGGACGCTTCTTCACAGTAATGCAATAGAAAAAGGAAGGAAAGGGCACGTATTTCATTCCCTCCCCAAGGGGGAGGGCGGGCTGCTCGAGCTTTCCGAGCTCCTTCAGCCACAATCATGGATTCCCAGCATACAAACATACATTACGTATATATGCATGGTGGGATTAAGGATGGGTGTGGTCAGGATAGGATCGGAATACTACCCCAGCATTCGCCTAAGTAGCCGCACATGGTGTGCATATACGCAGTGACCATGCCGCTACATGTGTATGAGAAAACCCCTGAAAAAAACCTCATACAAAGTAGACGGTAACGGGAATCGAACTCATTACCTCCCGAATGCTAAGCAGGTCGTGTCACCACTACGCTACCAGCTCGGTGTAATTCAACAGAAAACCGTAACGTAAAGGTTCACTTCCATAACGTAAAGGTTAGCTGTATTGCTTTGTTCCACTATAAAATAAATGCCATATTTATGCACCACTGTAGACTTTCTTTATGTACGAGTTTTCTGATTTCCTAGATTTTAGGTAATACATACTTTATAATGGGGTTATATCTTCATTTGCAACCATTTACTTATCTTTTTAGTTACTTAGCACAGTTAGCTAGGAGGATAATTTCGCGAATACGTGAATATCATGACGCATTATTTTTAAATACATGTATTAGGTTTATTACATTAATTTTCATTATTGATGTAAATACCTACAGCAAAGCAATTTCTATTCAGAGGTTTCGTTCTAAATAACATTCAAAATTTACAGTCACTTTGCTTGTTGAATAGACTAAGACGATCTATTTACTAAATTTTAATGTTATATTGAAAATTGTTAACAAAACATTTTCAACTAAAGTTACCGATTGTAATTAAACCCTCAATGGTGAAGAACTCTTGCATATAACGGGAATACAGTAGCAATTATTCTTGTTAACTTAATTCGATTGGGGGGAATTCGAAAGTTTAATAAATTAATTAATGCTTTTCGTACAGTTACAAAACGTTACGTCAGTGGTAGTCACTGAAATAAATATATTAAGCAACTAAAAACAAAGCTAATTTTATAAAAACGTTTAATACTTTAATTTGACGTAACATATATGAGTGCAACTATACATTCACAAAGATTGTAGAATTAATACTTTTTCCGTACATTTTCAATACCAGTTTAATTATTACTCATTTTGGTAGAAGTAAGCGTTTATGCAAAATGTACGAGTGTGAAAGGAAAAGTTTAAGTGACTACAACGTTTGTAAAATCATTTATTGATGCAAACATTTAGTAGCGTTGCTATAAATAAATTTAATAAACATATTTAGACAAATCTTTAAATTTTAAAGCGATTATTACCAAAATTTTGTTTAAAATTGAGTTAGTAATTTACCGAGTGGGCAAAGATTATAGAGTTAGTGTTTGTTTCGTGCATTTTAAAAACCGGTTTGTTACAAATTTTGGTAGTTATAAGCGTTTACGTAAAATATACGAGGGCTACAGGCAAAGTTTAAGTGATTGCATTATTTGCAAAATTTTTATTGATGGAAACATATAGTAGCGTTGCCATAAATCAATTTAATAAATCTACTTGAACACATCTTAGTATACTGTTTAAAATTTAAGGCAAATATTACGAATTTTGAGTTCAAAATTGAGTTAGTAATTTACCGAGTGGACAAAGATTGCAGTTAATATCTGTTTAGTGCATTTTGCAAATTGGCAGTAACCGTTTATGTAAACTATAGGAGAGTGAAAGACAAAGTGACTGCAATGTTTGAACAATTGTTTCTATGTTGAACGTATACATGGCAAAGAGGTGAATCTAAAAGTATGATTAACTTGATAGTGTATGATGAACGACTTAGATACCTGGTGAAAGCCACAAAAGTAATGCGCGGATCGGAGAGTTGACCGGACCACTTTTTGGTTGTATAGAGGGTATGTTTAGGGCAAAAGTGGGTCTGGAGAAGGAAAGCAAACGTAGTGCGAACGTCCAGACTTAGGGTAGACAAACTAGTAGATAATGGTGCGAGGATGAAATACGCAGACGTTGTAAGCAAAGAGTTGACTGTGAATGAAACAGTGTGAAACGAACAAATAAGACACTGACGTTGAAAGTGCATGAATAAGTTTGAAAATCTTATCCCAGTCAATTGTGCCGTGCTGATATGTGGAAGAGCGACTCCAGGTAGACAGAAAAAATGTGCTTGGTGGAATTAATCGGTAACAAAGGTAGTATGTAGGAAAAAAATATGCGTGCATGGCAATGATTGCTGCAAAAAATGAGACTGAAAAAAACGAAATACATCCACGTACCACACAAACTTGAAAACCACCGAATGCGTTTCGATAACTACGCTATCATTATCAGCGACTAGGGCGAACTAAAGAAAATTTCTAACATACATACCATCAGCGAGTGACGCTTCGTTGCTTATCTGGTGAAAGTGAAAGTTATGAAAGTTTAATGAGTTCTGAGTAGCCTAAAACATCATCATTATTCATTAGAATTTCTTTGTTTTTGAAGATCTTTAAAAGTTCGTACTTATTACTAACATGTTTGATTAATGATACCTTATCTACTATATGATTTTTATCAAACTTATGTAGGGCTACGGCAGACTTGTCCCAATGTTTGTATTTTATATGTGCTAAATATTCCTTAAAGCGAATTTTGATAGGTCGTTTAGTTTGCCCCACATATATTTGTTCACAATTTTTACAATTAATTTAATTAAATAAGTAACGAAGCGTTACTCGCTGTATTTATGTTAGGTATTCGTTAGGTTCGCCCTAGTCGACCGCTGATGATGATAGCGTAGATATCGGAACGCGTTCGGTGTTTTTTACTTTTGTGTGGTACGTGGGTGTATTTTGTTTGTTACAGATCCTGCCACAGTTCCAGTGTTCCAGATTTTTCCCGTGAGAATAAGTAAAGAGGAAGTGATATGGTTTCGAAATGTGAGGCAAAAGGCAGAATGATTTTGAGGCAAATAAAAAATTCTCACAACGTGGCCTAAAACAGAATGCTGCAGGAGTGATGAATACGAGCAACGAAATAGTATGGAACGATTGTGAAGTTAAGAAATGCTGGCAAGAATATTTCGGAAAGCTGTACAGAATGAGGAAGTAAGACTGAGGGGTTAAATAAGGAGAATGTTGAATGAAACTGCGAAGGATATTGGGATAAATGAAGTAGAGAAAACGGTAGGAAGGTTGAAAAACGGTAAAGGAGCAGGCGTAAATGAAATCACTGGTGAAATACTAAAGTATGGAGGTGCAAAGCTTACACGAAGATTGTGTAAATTATTCAATGTATGCTTTAAGTGTAGAAAAGTGCCGTGCGATTGGTAGAGCGCGACCATTGTACCACTGTATAAGGGTAAGGGTAACAAGAGTGGTTGCAAGAACTACAGAGGAATAAGCTTGCTCAGTGTACCTGGTAAAGTATTTGGAAGAATACTGATTGAGTACGAGAAACTACACAAACTAAGATTTGGGATGTGCAGGGTGGCTTCATGCCAGGGAGAGGATGTGATGATCAGATGGTTGCTCTCCAGCAGGTGATAGAAAAGTGTTTTAAGTGTAAAAAGGAAGCTATACTGTGCATTAGTAACATGGCGAAAGCATACGGCAGAGTGAATAGGGAGAGCTGTGGGAAATATTAAATGAAGGTCTAATAAACGAAATATGGGCAGTACACAACGGTATCCGGGCATGTGTTAGAGTGAGAGGAGGTGTGGGTGAATACTTTAATATTAATATTAATATTCAATGTATACATGGATAAATCTGTTAGGAAAGCATGTACTGATACAAATGGTGTAATGGTTAGTGATGTAAATGTACGAGTTCTGGTGTACGCAGATGGCACAGCCTTATTAAATGACAGTGCGGATGAGCTACAAACTGCTCCTAGGAAGTTTGATACAGTCCATGACAGCATGGACCTAAAAGTAAACGTGTACAAAACTAAGATTGTGGTGTTCAATCGGGAAGGTGGAAAGGAGAGTAGATTATTTACTCTGCAAGATGAAATTTTTGAACAGGTGGACGAGTTGCTATATCTGAGTAGAGTGTTTACTGCAGATGGTACAATGGATGGCGAAATTGGACAAAGGGTCAATGCTGGAAAAAAAGTGGACGTTAATAAGAAACGAAAGCCTAGCTGCGAAATGAGCAATCTATAATAGCGTGTTTGTCCCGTCAGTACTGTATGGAAGTGAGACAGAGTATGTCAAAAAAAGCAAGAAAGAAAAATAAACGCCGTAGTTATGAGATTCCTGAGAATCGCATGTGGTAAAACGACAAGGGATAAGATAAAAAATGAGTGTATAATAACGGGCATGGTAGGTCGCGTAAAATTTGGCTGAATGTAGTAGAATGTATAATAAAAGAAAGATAAGGAGTTTTAAAAATAAAAGGACATGTCAGAGACAATGTATGAATCTTGCGGAAGCTAGGGAGGTATGCAGAGACAGGAAAGCGTGGAGAAATATTGTGAATGAAAAATAAGTAAGAGGCAAGGGTTGTTTTGCCTACCCAACAAGGGAGTGGCGTGAAGGTTATGTTATGTTATATTAGTAATTTACCGAGTGGGCGAAGACAGTAGAGTTAATTTTTGTTTAATGCGTTTTGAAAATAGGTTTAATTATTACTCGTTTTGGTAGTACTAAGCGTTTATGCAAAATACACAAGGGTGAAAGAAAAATTTTAAGTGATTGCATTGCTTCCAAAATTTTTTATTGATGCAAACATTAAGTAGCGTTGCGGTAAATAAATTTAATAAACATAAACAAATCTTAGCGCACTTTCCAAATTTTACAGCGAACAATACGAATTTTGTTTTTAAAATTTACCGTTAATATTTGTTTAGTGCTTTTGGAAAATTGGTTTACTTGTTACTCATTTTGGAAGTGATAAGCGCACTTATGTAAAACACAGAAGGGCGAAAGGAAAAGTTTTAAGTGATGACAATAATTGCAAAATTTATTTATTGATGCAAACATTAAATAGCGTTGCTATAAATAAATTTAATAAACTTATTTAAACAAATCTTAGTGTACGTTTTAAATGAATGAATATTGCGAATTTTGTATTTAAAATTGATTTAGTAATTTGCCGAGTGAGAAATTGTCTTGATTTTAACATCTAGTTCAAGACAAATTCAGACCGTAATACCGGTTTATGATCTATATTATGGATTTGGAATTTTGTTTTAGAGTATAAATTTTGAGTCAACCGGCAACTCGCTTATTTTAGTAAGCCCACGCGACACTAGTTTAGATTAATCGTGTAATATTCTAACATATTCTTAACGTCGTTTGTTTATTGTTAACTATTGCCATTAATATCTTTTTTGACAATGATCCATAATTTCTTAATTATTCACATTTTCTAAATATAATTTTAATAAACCATGATTTTAAAATAATCTAGATCTAAAATATAAACCGGTGTGAAAAGAGCGGCCAATTCTAGCGGCTCAAATAGCCGAAAATGCACGAAGCTCCAGTGGTGTGCATTACTGTCACTTATTCAAAATTCGCCTCATTACAAATAAGCCATACATACTGTTAAGACTTTCCCATCTACCCATTATTAAGAGTTCACACAAATACGAACGGTTAGTTAAAACCACCCCTTAGCAATATCTCCTAAACAGTGCATACTGTCAAGTTGAAGCTCAAATATTATTTTACCCACTATTTATTATTGACAAATGTGAAAAAACATTTTTCCGCACCCGAGTCTAAGGGTTAGTTAAACCCACCCCTTCGCAATATCTCCTAAACGGTGCATAGTGTCAAGTTGAAACTTACGTATTATTTTGCCCGCTATTTAATTCACAAATGTGAAAAAACATTTTTCCGCACCCGAGTCTAAGGGTTAGTTAAACCCACCCCTTCGCAATATCTCCTAAACGGTGCATACTGTTAAGTTGAAACTTACGTACTATTTTTCCCACTATTTAATTCACAAATGTTGAAAAACATTTTTGCGCACCCGAGTTAAGGGTTAATAAACCCATTTAAATACTCTGCTGTATTTAAATGTAACGCTATTCCATTATTGTTAGAAAGGTTTGAAGACAGCGCATGTTTTATAGTTAAAGAATCTGCTTCGGTTTCAGATTTGAACTAAGTCTTCGGGTTTTTAACCGTCTATAAAACACTAGTTGCTTTAATAAAAAAAACTAATAATATATGAATTCATTATAATAATAATAATAACTATATATATATATATACATATATATATATATATATATATATATATATATATATATCATATACCCTTATACGGGGTAAATGTGTCGGGTTTACATTTTATTTTTTATAAACAAGCTGCTGCTTCTTTCTAGGATTTGCCTCTCGATTGTAGTATGTTATACAATACTTTATTCCAAGTTTGCCTTGGTCTGCCTCTCTTCCTGTTTTTCTGTATTCTCGCTTCATACACTTGTTTCACTTGTCTATTGTTATTCATTCGTTGTATGTGACCAAACCAACTTAATTGACGCTGTTCTATGTATTGTGTGACTGGCTGTTCCTTTAACTCCTCTCTTATTTGCGTGATTCTGATTCTGCCTTTTCTAGTTACTCCTAAAATTCGTCTCAGGTACTTCATCTCTGTGGCTTGTATATTGCTCTTTTGCTTGTTTGTGAGTGCCCATGATTCGCATCCGTAGGTTAATACTGATCTATATACCGTGTTGAAAACTTTTATTTTTATTTCTTTAGACATTTCTTTTTTATTGATAAATTTATGATTCATAGTATAATTCAATCTTATTGTTTTTTCGATTCTTTCATTAATTTCAGCTTCTTGTTTTCCCGTCTCTTCCAACGCTATTCCCAGATATTTAAATTCTCTTACTTGTTCGATTCTAATACTATTTATTTCAATTTTAGCATTAATATTGTCTCCTATAATTATTATTTTAGTTTTATTTATGTTTATTTTCATGTCTTCTTCTTCCATTATTTCTTTCCATGTGTTTAGATTTTAGTTTAGTTTTTCTTCACTTCCTGCTATTATTACCACATCATCCACGAAGACTCCTTCAGCTATCTCTACTCTTAGTAAATTTTTATATCCGACAACCATTTTATTTTGCTTTCTGCTCGATTTTCTTGATAATTTTGTCCATATGCACTTGAATAATGTTGGACTAATAATAACAACAACAACAATAATAATAATAAATGTCTGGCCAGGGTACTGCATCCAGCAGTATTTTGCTACTGTAACGACGTAAACAGTACAGCCAGTGACGCCAGCTGCCCGCTGTCCAACAACCCATTTCTCCTCTTTCCCCAATTAATTTGCCATCTCTTCAACTTACCCATTTCCCTTGCCTACAAAGCAAATACCAATAATGAAATGGGGAACATAAATTTAAATGTTAATGTGCCGCTGCCTGGGGATCGTCAGGGCATGTCTGGAGCCGACGCTGGACATAGCAGTATTTGAACCGTCGGTAATAGGGTGCTGACTCGGCGGTCTCCTATTATAGAAGAAGCGACAGCTGAGAATAATAGCGGAGAAGGCCACTTAGATTCTGATGGACGGCAACCCAGCCCGATGGCTAACAGGGTTGTTTCCAAAAGAAACAAAACCAATCAAATGGAGCAAAGAAATGAATATGGACGTTATTAGATGTTACTTGCTCGCAAATAATTGCAGAGACGATCCTTCTTCTGGATGGAGATCTAAGCTTCTCATTGAATTTAAAAAGCTATACCCTCACCTAGAGATCTCCGAACAAAACCTAGCAGATAGAAAACAAGCCATAATAAGAAAATCGTATGTCACTGCCAGCGAAATAGATGAAACCAGACGTGAAGTAGGTAATATACTCCATGACCAACAAACTGAAGAGGAAATAAACGAGAATGACACTACTCCACAATACCGTATAGAACAGCCGGTAACACTCTCCACAGAACGCCGTGATATGCTTTTCCACAACTTTCAGCTATTCTCTGACACCGAGATCACCGGAAGGCCAAGAATATCAAAACTTATATTAAGGATCAAATCAACCAGGTTAACTCCGCTTTAGAACAACTAGTTAATCAAATATCAACAATAGAAACTTGGTTACAGCTATCTATCTACTCGGCCGCAGTCACTGTTATTATTTTCAATGCATAACCAAGAAAAGCCCACATTTACAAGAAAAGACCCGGCTTGGAAACATCGACTTGAAAAACAAATTGGCGAATTAAGAACTGAAGTCAATATTATAAGAGAGTACCTAAGGAACAACAAGAACAAAAAAGTTATGCAAAAGTTATGCCCAATATTATATACGACAAAAATTGAACTTTCTTGCAAAAAGGCAAACGAACAACTAGCCCAATACCAACAAGACCTGAAACAAAGAATTTTAGTGAAAGGTGCGGGATGAGAAGGTACAACGAAACCACAAAAAGAAAGATGCAAAACCAACAATTTACCAAAAATCAGAAAGCTTTCTATAGAAGTCTTGAATCAAACATTGACAACAGTAATAAGCCAAAAATTGATGAGTCAATCTTCACTCAATACTGGCAAGGAATATGGTCTAAGAACAGTGCCTATAACACTCACGCACCCTGGATTCCAGATATTCTCCAAAAAGCCGAGATTATCACTGATATGGAAGAGACGCTCTTTAGTTTGGATGACCTAAAACATGCGGTAAAAAAATACACAATTGGAAGACACCTGGCGCAAACAATATACATAATTTTTGGTTGAAATATTTCCCGGCACTTCACCCTCTTCAAGCCTCTTTTCTGCCAAGCCTAGCAAATGATTCCAAAGAAAGGCGACTTTTCAGATCCCAGAAATTATAGACCCATCACATGTTTAACAGCGATATACAAACTCCTCACATCATTGCTGCATCAAAAGATCATGGAATACTGCCACCGAAACAACATAATAGCCACCGAACAGAAAGGTTGTATGAAGGACGTTCTGGGAGCTAAAGAACAATTGGTTATAGACGCTGTCATATGTAAACAAACTCGACTAAAATCTAGCACAGGCTACATCGATTACCTAAAGGCATTTGACAGTGTTCCCCATGATTGGATTGTGAAAACGATAGAGATCTATAAAGTGCATCCAAGTATCAATACGTTGCTAAGGTCACTAATGGCTCAATGGTCAACAAATATAAAAATAGACAACTTTTCTTCTGAAATCAAGATCAACAGAGGAATTTTCCAAGGCGACTGTCTGAGTCCTCTCTTGTTTTGCCTTGCTCTAAACCCCTTGTCGCATCTTCTAAACGGAACAGGCAAAGGATATCGATTAGACCTAAAAAACTGCCACCACGTTAGTCACTATACGCAGAATCACCCATCCACTTAAATTCTCTTTTAAGTCATAAAAACCTTTACTCCGGACATTGGAATGAGCTTAGGGGACGACAAATGCACATAAACACACGTCCGAAAAGGCAAGCTAGAAGCACAACCGAACGAAGCGTGCGAGTTTGAGCAAATCCCACCAGGAAGAACGTACCGATACCTAGGTATGAATTAGAATTATAAAATTGACCATACACAATTAAAATCTGAATTCCGCGACGTGTATAAGAAGCGATTAACTAAATTACTAAACACCAAATTAAGCGCAAAAAACATAAATTCCTACGCTCTTCCAGCCCTCCAGTACTCCTTTGGAACTCTTAAATATTCAGAAACGGATCTGAACAATCTGGATACGTTGACAAGAATCCCCTTGACAAAGTTCCGAATGCACCACTCTAAGAGCGCTATACAACGAATCTATTTACCCAGAAGTAAGGGTGGCCGAGGAATAATTAACATTAAAGACGCCTGGAAAAAAACAGAAATTCATTTGCACGACTATCTCATACAGTCGGAAGATCCACTTTTAAAACTGGTTTCCGCTAACGACCTAAACTACTCCGCGCTAAACTGCAGGTACTGGACGACTCCAGCAACGAAGTTAAATGGGAAGAAAAAGCTCTACATGGACAATACCCTACCATTTTGAATAAAGAGGAAGTAGATATAGAAAAGTCTTTATTATGGTTAACCAAAGGTATACTGCATATGGAAACGGAAGGGTTTATAATGGCTATTCAAGACCGAGTAGTAGCAACAAGAAAGTACAATAAATTTATTGCTAAAATTCCTGGAACAATAGATTACCTGTAGAATGTGCAATTCCTCGGGCGAATCTATCGAACACCTTACTGGAGGATGTTCAGCAATGCCACAAAGCTTCTACTTAAGCAGACACAACGAAGTTGCGAAGATAATTCACTCGATGATCTGTAGAAACATAAAACTACTCAAAAACCTCCCCCCATATTATAAATACTCACCTTCTTCCACATTAGAAAATACCAACGCAGCTGTATATTGAGAGAGGCCCATACTTACCGACAGAACCGTGGATTACAACAGGCCGGATATCCTACTGGTACTTACGAAAGAAAAAAGCCTTTGTTACTGACATAGCATGTTCCCTCAGCAGCAATGTGGAAAAAGTTGAAAAAGAAAAAATAATTAAATATCAAAACTTATGTATAGACATAAAACAAACGTGGCAACTTACTGAAGTGCGAGTGGTACCTATTATCGTCTCCGTAACTGGTGTTGTAACAAAAAACCCGACAAAGCGTTTACAAACATTGAATCTACCGGCAGGACTGGTGAAACTATTGCAGCGCGTTGCAATCTTACAAACCTGTCATATCTCCCGGAAAATCTTAAACACTTAACTAGAACAAGGAGAATTCCTTCTTTAGTTAAAGTAGCTAACCAGACACTTCTGTGAATAAAAAACAAAAATAATAATAATAACAATAACACATATATACACCGTATATACCGTTTAGGAGATATTGTGAAATGGTGAATTTTAATAACCCTTTGGCTCGGGTGCGCACATTTGTGAATTATAAATAGTAGGCAAAATAATATGTAAGTCTGAACTTGACAGTATGCACCGTTTAGGACATATTGCGAAGGGGTGGGTTTAAGTAACCCTTAGACTCGGGTGTGCAAAAATGTACATTTGTCAATTATAAATAGTGGTTAAAATAATATGTAAGTTTCAACTTGACAGTATGCATCGTTTAGAAGATATTACTAAGGGGCGGTGTTAACTAACCGTTTGACTGGGGGCACAAGAATTTTATTTTATTTGTGTGAACTCTTAATAATGGGTAGATGGGAAAGTCTTAACAGTATGTATGGCTTATTTGTAATGAGGCGAATTTTGAGTAAGTGATAGTAATGCACGCCACTGGGGCTTCGTGCATTTTCGGCTATTTGAGCCGCTAGAATTGGCCGCTCTTTTCACACAAGTAAAATATAAATAATATTAATTACATTAATCAATGCACTTCATTTATATCTATAGTTACATGCACTCCGTAAACAAGGCAATAAATATAGAAAAAATGCAAAGATCAAAGCACAATCGTACCAATTTGTACCATAAAAACAATCTGTAATTTAATTTACCTGAATGCAGATTACAAAAGGCTCACACATGTCGACTTACCTGAAATCAAAGAAATGTAAAATTAGGTCACAAAGTCAGAAAAGTAAACGTAAGCATAAGAATTACTATAAATGGATGTTCATTCACTAGTAAAATTAAGAAACATTTCCTTATATGACGAAAGCATAAAAATAGACAATAAAGGCAAACGTGAATGTTCGTTCCCATTATACTGCACACAAAGAATCACACGATATTAATGAAACAATTAAAATAACTAACAATTGAGTCACAAGAATGAGTTTCATTCAACAAATGCATTACTATTTCTGCTTTAAAAAAAATTCATTAAAAAGTTATGTATTTTTAATATGTCTGATTTGATATCACATGTGGGTGGTATTTAAACAGCATAACGTTGGTGGTCTAGACTAAATGCTGATAATTAATGCACTTTACATTCTAAATTTAGTATTTGTTATAAGGCCAAGGCTATTCTAGTTATAAGCATTGCATTTTCATTTCAACCATGTTTTAGGAAAGAAGAAAGTGAATAAAAATCAGCACAAAATAGCGGTATAATTATGGAACGTCTTAATAAGGATTCAAAGTGGGTGTTAGACGGTATAATTAATTTACTCCTTCCAACATGCAATCTTCATCAAATACAATGTTATCGATTAACACGCCCTTGTACTCGTAGTTTCATAACAGAATTTCACATTTTTAATACTAATATTTTAAAAAATAGAACGAGCGTAATATATAATGTGTCTGTTACATACGAAAACATTTCTGGATTTGCCTAAAACTAATTTTGCGATTTTTTGATAATTTTGTTACACTTATTAAGTATTAAATGGTTTTTTATTATATTCGTTTCACAATCTCGAATTACTTTATATATTTCGAATGTTTATAAAAGTGGCAACGTTAGTTCTCTAATGGAATTTCGGAAATGGAAATTTTAATCTAGACAGGCGAGTTTCGAAATGCCAAATAAAATTTGATTTTTTTCGTCGTTCTTAGATTAAACAATGTCTCGTCGTAAATGAAATATGAAGCTTTAAAATTTATATGTTTATAAACTGCATCACTTACTGTGAGATTTGTCAAAACTTGATTTATTAATAGAATTTACTTTAACTCCATGTTTACCTTCCTATTAATACGTTTTACGGATCAATTTTTTGTCCATTCCCGACTAGGTATGTTCTGCTTTTTTTTAAATCTAAAACATCACTAATTTCTGCTCCTTTTCAGCCAGCCATCAGTAAGAAAAATATACAGGTTAACTTGCAGATTTTTACAGTCTTTTATTTTAGTTGACTTGATCTAAAGTAATTTCAAAATGTCGTGGCACTCGCCCCTCCATGCGCATATGATTCAGACGCGTCGAAAGTATTCGACAAACATGCTACTATTCAACTTACAAATGTAGTTATTCGTTTCATACAAAATCTGTCTTTTTCAAGAGACTTTTTATTATTTCATCGTTATTTGTTGTCCAAACTGCCAAGTAAACGTTTTGAACATGAGTGGAGTAGTTGTTCACAGTCAAGCTCGTGAAATTATTTATAAATTGTATGGATTTATGAAGCGAGAAAAAGAATCGAAAGATCTTATTATCCCTGTCGATAGTGTGTATGAAAGGTTAGCAGAAGCAACAGGCATATCCAGAAGAACAATTAAACGCATTACACAGGAAGGCAGATCGAAATATGAAGGAAGTACATTTGGTTCATCTCGTAAAACAATAAACAAACCAGCACCTAGATCAACCATCGACAAGTTTGATGAAGAAGTTGTTAGAAGAATAATTTACAATTTTGTGTATACCCAAAACAATGCAAAATGTGTTCGCAGCTGTCCAAAAAGAAGGGATTCATTTAAGAGAAAATTAAGCAGCTTTCGATCGTTTGTGAAAAAAATGGGTTTCAAATGGCAGAAGACTAAAGACAACAGGAAGATCTTGGTGGAAACTTCCGCAATAAGCGCAAAAAGAACCACATTTTTAAGAAAAATGAAAAATCACGGAGAAGAGGGCATAAACATCATTTATAGTGACGAATCATACTTGCACAGTTCACAAACGACTTCAAATGGATGGTATGACAGCAGTGACAAGAGTGTGAAAGCACCTGTTTCAAAAGGACAACGTCTAATAATGTTACATTGTGGTGGTGCTAAAGGATTTGTACCAAATGCATTATCGAAGTTTAAATCGGGATTAAAGTCAGGAGATTATCATGACGACATGAATTCTAAGAATTATATTAAGTGGTTTACCGAAAAACTTATTCCCAATCTCGAGCCTAATTCTGTGTTAGTGGTTGATAACGCATCTTAGCCTAATCCAACATGTGCCTGGAAAAAAAGTAAAATGCAGAAGTGGTTAAACGAATGTGGGATTGCATTTGAACAAGGTGAGAACAAAACCCGAACTCTACGAGAAAATTAATCTTCATAGACCAGTTCATAAAAATTATTTAATCGATAAGTTGATGGCTGAACATGGTCATTCTGTGGTAAGGTTGCCACCCCACCATCCAGAGCTAAATCCAATTGAAAAGATATGGGCTCAAGTTAAAAAATATGTAGGAAGTAATAATATTACGTTTAAATTAGAAGTAATATGAGTTAGAATGAAAGTGGACCTTCGAAGAATTTTTCTTATTGCATGCTGTGCACCGGTGAATGGAGAAAGAGACCAGAAGGGGTAGGTGTACAGAGAGAACATACTGAATGCGTTCTAGGAAAGTTCGGAGACCAAAGCGTCAATGAGAATGGTGAACGCCTGGTGAACATCTGTGTGGAGCGAAGCCCGTTTGTATCCAATATGTGGTTTAAACATAAAAATTTGCATATGTATCCATGGCAAAGAGGTGAATCTAAAAGTATGATAGACGTAATAGTGTATGATGAACGGCTTAGAAACCTAGTGAAAGACACAAAAGTAATGCGCGGATCGGAGTGTGGATCGGATCACTTTTTGGTGATATCGAGAGTGTGTTTAGGGCAAAAGTGGGTCTGGAGAAGTAAAGCAAACGCAGTGCGAACGTGCAGAATTAGGGTAGACAAACTAGTGGATAATGGTGCGAGAATGAAATACGCAGATGCTGTGAGTAAAGAGTTGAATGTGAATGAAACAGTGTGGAACGAACAAATAAAAGACACTGACGTTGAAAGTGCATTGATAAGCTTGAAAAACTGTGTTGTCAATTGGACCGTGAGGATATGTGGAATGGCGACTGTAGGAAGACAGAAAAAATGTGCTTGGTGGAATGAATCGGTAAAAAAGGCAGTATGTAAGAAAATAGATGCGTACATGGCAATGATTGCTGCAAAAAATGAGATTTAGAAGAAGCGATTGTATGAGGTGTACAGATTAAGAAACAACGAAGCGAAGGAGGCAGTGAGAATAAGTAAAGAGGAAGTGATGGCTGTAGAAGGAAAGAAAACTCAGAAGGATTTTGAGGGAAACAAAAAACTCTTCTGGAAATGGGCCAAAAATGCAAAACGTGGCCCAAAACAGAACGCTGCAAAACTGACAAATACGAGCAACGAAATAGTATGGGACGATTGTGAAGTGAGGAAATGCTGGCAAGAATATTTCGGAAAGCTATTCCGTAGAGAGAAATGTAAAACTGAAGGGTTAAATAAGAAGAATGTAGATGGAATGGTGAATAAAACTGAGAAGGATATTGGGCTAAATGATGTAGAGAAAACAGTAGGAAGGTTGAAAACGGTGAAGGAGCAGGTGTAGATGAAATCACTGGTGAAATGCTAAAGTATGGAGGTGCAAAGCTTATACGAAGATTGTGTGAATTATTCAATGTATCCCTTATGTGTGGAAAATTGTCGAGGGATTGGAAGAGGGCAATCATTCTCCACTGTGTAAGGGTAAGGGGAACAAGAGTGATTGTAAGAACTACAGAGGAATAAGTTTGCTCAGCGTGCCTGGTAAAGTATTAGGAAGAATTCTGATTGATAGAGTACGAGAAACTACACAAACTAAGATTTGGAATGTGCAGGGTATTTTTATGCCAGGGAGAGGATGTGTCGATCAGATGGTTGCTCCCCAGCAGGTGATCGAAAAGTGTTTAAGGGTAAAAGGAAACTGTACTGTGCGTTTGTAGATCTGGAGAAAGCATACGACAGAGTGAATAGGGAGAAGCTGTGGGAAATATTAATTGAATACGGCGTAAATAAAGGTCTAATAAATGGAATAAGGGCAGTATGCAACGGTAGTTGAGCATGTGTTAGGGTGAGAGGAGATGTGAGTGAATACTTTAATATTGAGCAAGGAGTGCGACAAGGCTGTGTGATTTCACCGTGGTTGTTTTTTTTTTTATGATTGTGGACCTGAACAGGCTAAATAAGGCCTATCGTGCTAAAGCACTCAGGAACACTTAGGAGGATGGACAGAGGGATAATGAATTGCCAATAGATGCCTATGAACAGCTACCTTAAATTTTCTCATATCATAAGTGAGAGGAAAACAGTAACTAGGGAGATCATTCCAGAGTTTAGAAGCCGTGTAGAAAAATGTGGATTGCGCCCGTTTGGTACGACAAGTGGAGATTTGTACTGCATACTGATGATGTGAATGAGCGAACCGAGTGTTTCTCGCAAAGATAGCCGGAGATGGTATCAAAGAATGTAATTCACCAGCACAATAGCCGTTGTAATAACGATAATAGAAAGAACGAACTGAAACCATCCTTCTATGCTCAAGGGACTGTATGTGAGAAGTTAAGGACGGGTCATTTATAAGCCTAATCGCTCTCTTTTGAATACGATCAACGATATCGAAAGCGTATTGGGGAGCACTAACCCAAAGGTGAGAATTATATTCCAGATGAGGCCGAATTTGAGCCTTATACAGCAGAAGGAGTTGTCGAGAGGTAAAGTACTGCTTAGATCTGTACAAAAAGCCTATTTTGCAAGCAGCTGTTTTGGTAGCTGACAGAAGATGGTCAACCCATGAGAGATTTGAAGATACAGTCATACCCAACAGAGTAATAGAGTCTGAAAACTTAAGAACTGAGCCATTCATACTTACAACAGGAAATGATCGATCTTTTTTGGCGGACATAAGGCAACACTGAGTTTTGTTAGCATTAAGTTTAACTAGATTATTGCTTCCCCATTCGAGAATACGTTGAATGTCTTTGTTGATTGAATTTGCCATTTCAGCTTTAATTTCTTGATTTGACATAGAAGGTGGATTATCACTATGAGTAGACTGAGATGAACTACAGTGAAGAGTGTGCAATGTATACATGGATAAATGTGTTAGACAAGCATATACCGATACAAATGGTGTAATGGTTGGTGACATAAATGTAAAACTTCTGGTGTATACAGATGACACACTCTTATTAAGTGTCAGTGCGGATGAGCTACAAACCGCTCTGAGTATGTGAGAGCATGGACCTAAAGGTAAACGTGAACAAAACTAAGATTGTGGTGTTCAATCGAGAAGGTGGAAAGGAGAGTAGAGTATTTACCCTGAAAAATGAAATTGTGGAGCAAGTGGACGAGCTGGTATATCTGGGTCGAATGTTTACTGAGGATGGTACAATGGAGGGCGAGATTGGACGAAGGTTCGATGCTGGAAGGAAAGTGATTGGAAGTATGTGGACGAGAATAAGAAACGAAAGCATGAGCCTAGGTGCAAAACGAGCAATCCATAATGGCGTGTGTCCCATCAGTACTGTATGGAAGTGAGACACGGGTATGTCAAAAAAGCACGAAAGAAGAATAAATGCCGTGTGTATAAGATTCCTGAGAAGTGCATGTGGTAAAACGAGAAGGGACAAGATAAAGAATTGATGTATAATAACGGAGTGTGGCGAGGTAAATTTGGCTGATTGCAGTATAATGTATGATAAAGGAAAGAAAGATAAGGAGTTTTTAAAATAAAAGGGCATGTCAGAGACAATGTATGAACCTTGCGGAAGCTAGGGAGGTATGGGGAGATAGGAAAGCATGGAGAAAGATTACGACAAATAAATAAGAGGCAGGGAATCGCGTGAAGGTTAAGTTAAGTTATTAAAGCGATAGAACACGTTTATTTCGATGATGCCGTGTTAGTGCCTCTTACTGTAGTGTAGTTCGCATCATAACGATCAGCTATGAAAGCTGCTCTAATTTTATTGGAAACACTTCGGTGGACATAGTCACTGTTTGTTAGTGCCTTTGGTACTTTATGGCTTGAATCGCCACGATCACCCGTTAGTGCTTCCAATAAAGGTATACATTCTTTGAGAAAAAAAAAGGAAAAGACTACGTATTTAATTCCCTCCCCAAAGGGGAGAGCGGGCTGCTCGAGCTTTCCTAGCTCCTTCAGCCACAATCACGGATTCCCAGCATACATACATACATTACGTATATATGCATGGTGGGATTAAGGATGGGTGTGGTCAAGATAGTATCGGAAGGAACGAAGTTAGGGTTCTGAGGGGGAAAATACTACCCCAGCATTCGCCTAAGTAGCCGCACATGGTGTGTATATATGCAGTGACCATGCCGCTACATGTGTATGAGGAAAACCCCCTGAAAAAACCTCATACAAGGTAGACGGTAATGGGAATCGAACCCATTACCTCCCGAATGCTAAGCAGGTTGTGTCACCACTACGCTACCAGCTCGGTTCCTTTGAGAACGTTCGGTTGTGCTGATATATTTCCTGGGAAACAACCAAGTGTGGTGGTGCAATCTAGTAAATGGCATTAACGAAGCATTCACAATCCGTGGTGCTAATGCCGTTAGTGCTGTTATTAACCGCGCTAATCGGTTAGTCGAAACTGAGTAAAATAGCTGGAATATGACAAGTGGATGTACTAAATACTTAATAAAGTAATGAATAAAATTATGAAACATACAAGACCAAGGTATAGCATTGGCGTTTAAATTGCTAGGGGCCCTTATAGCGGACAATGAAAACAAATTACAAAATGCCTTACCGTATGTAGATAGATTTTGAGATGCAAGGTTCACATACAGTTTGATATCCAACAAGTTATGACTTTTAGGTATCTCGGCGCTAAGGACATACTAGAAATAGTTAAAGAACAAGCTATTAAGGGAGCCACCGCTTCTGGAGGATTAAGAGGAATTATGGCATAATACATATATATCAACTAAAGATATAACGAGTGTGCCAATTAGAGTGTCCACGTGAGAGTGTGAATGAATTTCTTTATTTATACGTATTCATTGGTTGATTATAGTTATATGTGAAAGATAACATTCGCCAAATGTTCTTCACGGCTCCGATGGCAGAGGTCTCGTTGATGATTTAAATTTATGATGACATCTTGGCATAATTTCTCCTCAACTTCACCAATACAGCGGATAATATCGTTCTTTATCTGAGGAATTGTTACTATTGTATTGAAATAGTCTTTACTTTTGAGAAAACCCTAAAGAAAGAAGTCTAGCGGTGTCAAATCGCAAAATCTCGGCGGCCAATTGACTTCACTGTCTCTTGAGATAATGCAACCAGGAAACCGTTCACTCAATAAAGCCAGTGTAACATTGGCTGTATGGCACGTGGCGCCGTCTTGTTGGAACCACGCATCGATCACATCCATGGCGTCCAACTGAGTCCATAGAAAGATTGTAATGTAGTGATAACATTCGTCATTCACAGTTACAAAATTTCCAGCTTGATTTTTAACAATTGATCTTGGGTTTCTATCAGCCCAAATCCTTAGCGTACGTACCGCGCTTCAAATGGTCTGCTGGTTTCAGTTCTTGAGTTGATTGAAATTTATACGCATGTAGTTTCAAATACGTCTTAAAAATTCGACCTAATATGGTTCGAGAAATAATTAATTCCTGGGAACGATGTAGAGTTGATGTTTCGGGGTCTTCGATCATGTATTTCTCCATGACTAATTTTAGCTACCTATGTCTATAGACGTCATGTTTTTAGATGCCAAAAGCAATTTTAAGCATCGTTTACATGTGGACACTCTAAGTGGCTTACTCGATATATGGTGTGTTGTAAGCCGCTCCCCCTTTACTTCCTTTACTTTATCTAATTTGAATTCGTGTCAAATGTAAACCCAGACGTTAGGGTCAATTTGTAAACTTATTCACTTTATTTATTTAAGGCGCCAAGTGTAAGTAGTTAAATAACGGGGCGGCCTCGTACTAATCTAACAGGATTTAACTTCTAGTGATTATATCGGTACGATCTGTTGTCTATAATGTGCCAATCTCTTAACTCGGTCGTGTTATTGATAGGTGTATGTGTGTTTGTTTCTAGTTTAATCTCCCCAACGGGGTTAATTAACAGGATAGCATGATCTCTATACGCCTACGCCTTAGGGACGGGCTTGGTAAACAAATCACCTCTAAAGACGCCTTAGGGGATAATCCTTCTGGACAGGTCTTAATACTTTACGGGAATCACTCCCAAAAGTAAAGAGGGGCTTGTGTATTTATATGTGTGTATCCGCGGGCTAACGCACCAGGGACTAAGTGTGTGTAATTAGGTGTTGTGAAGTTTTATAGATATACAAGATCGCTCTATAATTCCAGCAAGGACGGAAAGGAAATATATCACTGCAGGCGGCGTGTCAATTAATATAGAGACTCTAATATTTACCCCAAGTGGGTCTTAAACGGATGAAGCGGGCGCGGTTACTAGGCTGGTGGACTTAGGAGGACGAAACGGCAGGAACTAACTGAAGTGCTCGCTAAAGAGCAGGCAGAAACTAACTAATTTCGCATCTTGCTACCGGTTATACATAATCCGCGGTTCTACGTGATTGCATTATTAATTATGACTATTCGCGATTTAACGTGTTTGGTTGCAAATAGTAATGATACTTTGGTGGGGTTCTTGCGCACAAATCTTCATTATTTCTTTACTACGGTAGAAGGGTAAACAACTTGATTTTTAAAATGCATGGGAGTTTCTATAAAACATGCAATTTACAAAAATTAATTTGTGAATTTACGTAATGATTTTTCTGGATCTTTACAGTGTTAATCCAGTTTGGTTATACGCTGCGTAAACTCTAGATCATCAAAACTAAACAGCTATTCATGAAAAAACTGTTCTACTATTACAGAATCTAAGTCTAAACATCTAAAAATCATATACTTAACTCATTAGTGCCCAGAATTTATTAATGGTTGAATTTCGCTGAAACTTTATATACAGTGTCTTAAGGTCCTAAAATAACCTCCATAAAGTTGTTGCAAAATTTATTACTTCCTATATACCGGGTGTCTAGAATCTACCCACGTTCTATAGCTATCTTTGTTATAAGAGATACAGAGTCGGTTAAATTAACAAAGTTGGGCAGAATTACATGATAATTAAAATATCGATAAGAAACATTGTTGTCAACTTTATATCTGAAAATCTGATTTTGCCATAATAGATTTCGGTGTGAACCCTTGGTACTCTTATTTTCTCTTAACGTTCCAGTGCCTCCAAACGAACGTTGAGGGAGTGCATCCAAAAGACCCACAGATGAAAATAAATTATCAAAGGAAAGTTTAGTACCCTTTGGAATATTTCCATGCTCTGCCATTCCCAACACAGCGCTTCCACCTTGCCCGTACGTTGTTTCTGGCAAGCGCGTACTCGAACCACAATACGGTTCTGTGTGGTAAATGTAACCTTCAGTACTTGCCAAACACCATAACTTAAAACCAAATCGAATAGGTTTGCCGCGTATAAATTACTTAGCACCACGGTGATCGTAATATGGGATAATGCTTTTATCAACACAACAATTTTCCTTGATGTCAACTTGTTTAAAAGCTTCGTTTAGATAGCGACATATCGGCCTAATTTTGCAAAATTTATACAACCCATCTATTTTGGAATTGTCTTCCAGATATAAAAATCTTAAAATTTCCACTAATCTATTTCTACGAATAGCATCATTCCTACGTAGCAATCAGGTTAGATTTTCCAATAAATTCTCTTACTTGACAACTGATGATATCCAGAAAGCAGCATAACACCAAAAAACAGTTAGTTCATTTGCAGTAATATTTACATTATGCCCTGCATGTAAATTTGTTTGGATAACAACTTCGTCAATAAATTCTTTAATAAAGAATGCGAAAAATGCATCAATTGATTTAGTTATATTCTGTTTCATCAAATCCTCCGCTGAGGGACTATATGTTGTTTGAAAACATGGCACAGAAAAACTTGCATTATTACTTTTGTTCCACATTCGGTTAGTTTCTTTTGATGCTACTCGTTTTCGTTTCCTAAATTTTGTCGCAGGTTCATTGGCAGTGGACGTAGAAGTGGATGGTTCTGGTTCAATATTTTTAACATCTCAAGTATTTTATATCTCTTGCTGTACACTCCGAAAGTAATATTCGTCTTGGCAAGTTATCAAAATTTCCCGTCGCTCTCGAATCAGATACAACTGAGTCTTGATCAGTATCGGCATTGGCATCTTCGGTAGGTGGATCTAAAATTATTGTAGAGACATCCAAGTCATCGGCGCAATTATTCAATTAATCTAATAACTCGTGCAGCAACAAGCCTTTTCCATTTTACCTCTGGTGTAACTACAAACAAACAAGAAAAAATATGTAATTATACCTAGTAAAAGCATTTCCATACAAAACATATCTTACTTCGCAAATAATGATTGAATTAAAATTTTTAACAGTACTTACTCAATTGTATTCTAAACTAAAATTTCAATTACTCTGCCTCACACGTTTTAGTTTACACTGCTTTTTTATACACAATCAATTGAAACCTTCAATACAAGATCTTTTAGCAGTCATAACTAAACTAAAGAGTATTTGAATTATAATAACAGAGCTGCAGTTTCTAAGATTTTGCAGGTCACTGTATGTAGCTGGTATAGTAGCGCCGGGGAGAAGTGTCTCATGGCGGACACGAGAATGGGGATATAATTATTACTGTGAAATGCATCTGTTTCTCTTTACCTTAGTGCGAAGTTCCCACTTAAAGAAAGACAGGTTCTAATTTATACGTCTGCTATATATTTTAAATGCAGGACTTAAAAACGTAGCGTATGACGCTGTCAGATGTCTTCTTGGCTATTTAACCTCAAATTATTCTTCGTATTTCGTTTCGTATAATCGCATCGTGTTTTGTAGTTATAATAATTTATCTTTCGCTTCATAATTTATTAGTTTCCATCGCATTTGTAAACAACAGTTTTTTTTCAAAACTATTATTATTAATATTCACTATTACGAGGTAAGTTTATAATGCAAAATGTATTTCCAATTGATTGGATGCATTTATTTATTTTGTAGCATATAATTGTCATTAAAAGATAAATCTTTGAAAAGCCAAATTCAAGTAATGTTAATGAGTATACTGCATTATTTTGAGATACAAGGCGATAACGGGGGGCCAAGTTTACCTTTAACTTCCATTATCCAGGTATGCTAACAATTTTCACTATTTAAATTTATATTTATGTATATTATGTTGCAGCGAACTGCTCTCACATGCGCCATTTCGGAAAAAACTGTAACTCGGATAAAGGTAAGAATGGCTCTCACTTTAGAATCTGGGAAATCGGCACCGGATCCACCGCAAAAACATAGGTTGAGTTTGAAGTCGAAGTCAGAAGATGTCGACGAATACGTGAAAAACGTTTTGAAACGAAAAATTTACACCATGCATGCAACTGGTCAATAATTCAGAAATTATTGTTGAAATGGAGTTAATCACTGTTTAATTTTAGGTTCACATATTACTATCGAAAACTCCAAACTGAACTTAAAGAAGATCAAATATTTACCTTCAGTAAAACGAGTTTGAAACAATTGTTACACAAAATTGGTTTTGAATTCAAAGTTGACGATGGAAGAAGGCGTTTAATGGACCAGGTTCATAGTGCAGGTGCTCGAGCAACATTTTTGCGAAAATATTTTGCTAATAAAAGTTGTGAAATTAGTTATGATCCTGTCTTTTTGGATGAGACGTGGATTTTTAGTCGAGGAAGCGTTCGAAAATCATGGCATGATAATGATTTGAAAAGCACAAAAAACAAAAACGCTAGGAGAAGGGAAACGGTAATTAAAATAGTCCGATTTGTTAAAAATATTTTTAACCGAATAAATTTTAGTTAGGATAGTTTTATATCTAATTTTGCAGTAAAAGTAAGACAGCAGACTACCACGATAATATGAACGCTGATTTATTTCAGAAATAGTTTCAAGAACAGCTTTTACCAAATTTTGAAAAACCAAGTTTGATAATTCTTGATAATGCCAGTTATCATTCTACATTAGTAGAAAAATTACCTTCAAGTAGCTGGAAGAAACAAGATCTTCAATTTTTAAGAAAACAACATTCCTCATTCGAATGACATGCTCAAAGTGGAATTATTACAAATTGCTAAGGATTTACAAGTTCCAAAATTACATGCAATTGATGAAATCGCTCATCAAATTTTACGTTTATCTCCGTATCACTGCCAATTCAACCCTATCCAGTTAATATGGGCAAATTGTAAACAATATTACAACAAAAACGTTGAAAGACAGTCGGAGGGTCAAGTGAAGATGATAGTGAAAGTAAAGTGAAGGTGAAGACTTTTAATTATAAGATGTCCAATATTTGAATTTAAAGTAAAAATTAGAATCTTAGTTACTTTATAACATTGTAAAGAATTATTTTATTTAACATATACCTCTGTAGCTGTAATTAGGTTTACATTCGTTTTATACATATACATA
Organism: Vesta saturnalis; assembly: GCA_036346205.1. Classification (NCBI taxonomy): domain Eukaryota; kingdom Metazoa; phylum Arthropoda; class Insecta; order Coleoptera; family Lampyridae; genus Vesta; species Vesta saturnalis. The sequence goes on from JARFJB010002117.1 coordinate 396,684, forward strand.
TATATATATATATATATATATATATATATATATATATATATATATATATATATACAGGTGATCTACAAACTTGTTACTTATCAAAGTTATATTATTTTAAATGGAATACCCTCCTTTTTAATTTTTTTTTTTGAAATAAGGTGTAAAAATAAGGTAGACTTTCATTATACCTTATACCTAAACCTTACAGTTTCCGAAATATTTAACATTTTTGAAAATGTTGGGTTGTCAAAAATTCAAGTATTTTTCGATTCAGAAAAGATGAGACAATCTAATCTAGGTCATCGTAATAAGGATATTTGGAAGTACGTATTCTGTTGTTTATTGTTTCAAATCATAATTTATAAAATACAAAGAATAACGCGTAAAGTTAACAAACTTCAAAGTTGAATATTTTTGTTATTTTAAATACAACGCCCAAGTAATTTTTATCGGAATGGAATAGTCTTTTGACAATAGTTCGAAATGTATTAGAGTTCCCTATACCTTACTTCAATACTTTTCGAGAAATTAGTGTATTGGTTAAATTTTTAGAAATTACGCCATTAACTCATGTCGATCAGTTAGAATTCTTTGATTTATAAACATTTCTGTCATATTGACGTATTTCAAAATACGACAGCGTTTATAACTATTGATGATTTTTTCATTACAATGAAATATTCAGTGCAAGAAAGAGTGGATATGGTGTTGACCATAGGAGAATGCCATGAAAATTGTCTTTTGGCTTCCAGGGTTTATGCCCAACAGTACCCTGATCGCAACCATCCTGATACGAGAGCTTTTGAAAGGCTTTTACAAACATTCCGAGCCACAGGTAACACTACCTATCCAAAACCTAATAAAAGTAAACCGGTAACTGGCAATGAAGATAGTGAGTTTTTAGTATTAGGATCTATCGCTGAAAATTCCCACACTAGTACTAGAGTAATTGCTAGACAAATAGATTTAAGTAGAGGAAGTGTGAGAAGAGTTCTCAAAAAACACAAATTTCATGCTTATCACATAGAAATTCATCAAAATTTGTATGGCAATGACTTTCAACAACGAATAGATTTCTGTTTGTGGGCAATTGAAAAAATAGGGGATCAACAAGATTTTTTAAATTTCGTTTTGTTTACTGATGAATCAACATTTCACAACAACGGTTTGGTAAATAGACATAATTTTCACTATTATAATACCGAGAATAGGCATGCTTTTAATACTGTTGACCGCCAAAATCGTTGGAGCATAAACGTATGGGCAGGAATTATTGGAGATCAGGTAATTGGAGCATACTTTTTCAATGGTCATTTAAATGGTAGAAAATTTTTGAGATTTTTAAAGCGAGACTTTTGGACACTTCTCGAAAACGTTCCGTTGAAAATTAGAGAGAATATGTGGCCACAATTAGATGGGGCACCGGCCGGAGTTAGAAATTATTTAACTAGGAAATTTGTTAATAAATGGATTGGAAAGAACGGACCATGTCATTGGCCACCAAGATTGCCTTGTCTTACTCCAATGGATTACTTTTTATGGGATATAATAAAAATATTGTTTACAATATTCCTGCTACTACTGCAGACAATATGAAAGAGAGAATTAGAAATGCAGTGGACACAATTACTCCAGATATGTTAAGAAAAGTCAGACAAAATTTGGAAGAAAGAATTAGACTAGGCATTCAAGAAGACGGTCATCAGTTTTCACATTTACTGTAGTGACAAATCCAGCAGTAGGCTCTCGGTGCATAATGTAAAACTGTCTTTTTCAAGACCAGCAACCGTATAACCTTGATAACCTTAATAAACCAAAAACCGTTTAACACATTTGTAACCTTTGTAAATCACAGAATTCTAACTGATCGACATCAGTTAATGGCGTAATTTCTAAAAATCTAACAAATACACTAATTTCTCGAAAAGTATTGAAGTTAGGTATTAAGGGAACCCTAATACAGTTCGAACTATTGTCAAAAGTCCATTTCATTCCGATAAAAATTTCTTGGGCGTTGTATTTAAAATAACAAAGATATTTAACTTTGTTAACTTTACGCGTTATTCTTTGTATTCTATAAATTATGATTTGAAACAATAAACAACAGAATACGTACTTCCAAATATCCTTATTACGATGACCTAGATTGTCTCATCTTTTCTGAATCGAAAAATACTTGAATTTTTTGACAAGCCTACATTTTCAAAAAATGTTAAATATTTCGGAAACTGTAAAGTTTAGGTATAGGGAACTCTAATGAAAGTCTACCTTATTTTTTCACCTTATTTCAAAAAAAAAAATTAAAAAAGAGGGTATTCCATTTAAAATAATATAACTTTGATAAGTAACAAGTTTGTAGATCACCCTGTATAAATCAAACTAATTTTAGATTGTAGTCCTAGAAGGCTTACATATTCTCGCCCAAACAGATTTTGAAAAAATTCAGTCGTTTGGGTGCTAGAGACCGACGCGTTGGTGGTGGCCACCCTATATAAATATATATATATATATATATATATATATATATATATATATATATATATATATATATATATATATATATATATTATACAGGGTGCATATTTTTGGTCGATAGCTCCTTAGCCATTAAACTTAGGAGATAAGTTTAAATACGAAAGTTGTCTATTTTTCTAAGCTGCATCATCTAAAAATAGTTTGGTTTCTACAGGGTGTAATATAAAAGCGATGCAATATAGAACTTTTGATTTTTAAATAGAACACCCTATATATTATTTTATTTTTCCATTCTCCTTCTAATTTTACATCTTTTTTATGAAGATTACTTACAAGCTAAATATTATAGTTTTTGAGATATTTGCAAAGTTAACTAAAAACTGACATTTTTATGTAGTAATTCAAGTAGGCGTATCTCAGTTATTTTTAAAGATAAAAAAATAATCTTTGGTATAGAATTTATTCATACATGAGTTTATTTTATTTTGCCACCATAATGTTCTTTATACGCCTCCAAATGCGGGCGTAATGTGGTCTTTATAGCACGGAAATGTCATTGACGCTAAGCAGCATGATTGACAGCAAACACATGACGTGATATATAATAGCAATATCACAGTATCTTAGTAACAACAAATTAGCCTACTGTCGACTTTATTTCACTGCATTTGCATTTAAAAACTTAAAAATACTGAATCTTTTTAAAATTTTGTTCCAGTTTCATGGTGCAAAATAAAATAAAACATTGTATGTACCACGGACATAATTGTAGATTATGGCTCTCAGGAATATAAAAGCCCTCCGCTTCGCGTCGGGCTTTTAACATTCCCTCAAGCCATAATCTTCTGATTATGCCCTTAATACATACTTTTTCTTTAATCCAACCCCAAAGAAAAAAGTCCAGCTTTGTCAAGTCAGGCGATCTTGCAGGCCAGGAGATCGGCCCTCCTCTTCCAATCCATTTGTTTTAAAACTGAATATTTAAATAATTTCTAACGTTTCTGCTAAAATGCGGAGGAGAGCCATCTAATTGCAGCCACATTTCTCTAAGGGTTTGTAAAGGTTAATCTTCAATAAAAGTTTCAAATTCGTTGCGCAAGAAGTTTAAAAATTAATCTCCATTGACCGTGTTTTCAAAAATATATGATCCTATAATTCTTTCCCCAATGATTCTCAGTATCGTAATAACGGAAATTATGCTTATTAACGTATCCATTTTTGTGGAAAGTAGCTTCATCAGTAAATTCGTGCTAAAATAGTTGGGTTTTTCTAAATTTTTATGTATGGCCCAATTGCAAAAGTTTAATCTATTAACGAAGTCTTCCTCGTCTAATTCTTGTGCAAGTTGGACATGGTATGAATGATATTTATATTTTTTTATAATTCTATTAACTGATGTTTTTGAAATTCCAACTTCTAATTCCAATTGTCGGCAAGAAACGTGAGGATTTCCAATCACGGATTGAAGAACTAAATGTTCATTACCTTCGTTAATTGCGGTTCTTTCTCGTTCTAAATTGTCTTCGTATTGAATACTACCTGTTTGCTCGAAACACTCTTTCAATCTTGCAAATGCTGGAACTGCGGGTGTCGTGCATTTGGAAATTTTTGCTTATAAAGACAATTTTTTTCGCTTTCACCAAGAACGTAAATCATATTAACAAGTTCTTCTTTCGAAAAATTCATTTTGTAATTTAGGAAATAAGTATACAACACTACACAAATATTAGCACTGTTGGACAAGTTTGATTTCTTCATTTGTTTTCGTTCATCTTTTGTTTTACGCTCTTTTGATTAAATTGTTTAATTTTACGATGAATCGTTTGAAAACATCTCAAATATCTCTTAAAAATGGTGGCTTCATACAATATTTATTATAATTACAATTTATGTATTTCAGTTAGTATTTTTTAGTTTCTTATGTATCCACAGCTTGCTTTGACCGACTAATGTTATTCTTCATTCAAAAAAAATTGAACAAACTTAAATATCTCCGAAACTATTAGAGATATGTATAGAACATATTTAATAAAAATTAAAGCCGACTAATAGACGAAGACAAGGCTTGAAAAAATATAGGGTGTGCTAATTAAAATTTAGGTAGTTGAATTTAATTTTTGTGATCAACCGTTTATTCAAAGACTTCATGTTTGCCAGCAACAAAATGGTGGTCACATTGATCATGTATTATAATTTTAAGTGTTTGTATTTCAGTTAATATGTTTTTTAGTTTCTTATGTATTCATAGCTTGTTTTGACCGACTTCTTCAGTGTTATCAACGAAAAAAAATGAACAAACTTAAATATCTCCGAAACTATTAGAGATAGGTATAGAACATATTTAATAGAAATGAAATCCGATTAATAGACGGAGACAAGGCATTAAAAAAATATAGGGTGTGCCATTTAAAAAATGAAGCTATAGTATTTTCAAGTTTATGTTATTGAATTAATGTTTGTGATCACTGTATATATTGAAATCCAATTTTGACAATAGATTAAAGTAAGCTCATGTATGAATAAATTCTATACAAAGATTATTTTTTTATCTTAAAAAATAACTGAGATACGGCTACTTGAATTACTACATAAAAATGTCAGTTTTTAGTTAACTAATATTTGAAAAACTGTGATTTAGCTTGTAAGTAATTCTTATAATAAAGATGTAAAATTATAAGGAGAATCGAAAAACAAAATAATATATAGGATGTTCTATTTAAAAATCAAAAGTTCTATATTGTACCGCTTTTATATTACACCCTGTAGAAACCAAACTATTTTTGGATTATACAGCTTTAAAAATAGAAAACTTTCGTATTTAACTTATCTTCTAAGTTTGATGGCTAAGGAGCTATCGACCGAATACGCACTATTGGGACACTCTGTACGTATGTATGTATGTGTGTGTATATATATATATATATATATATATATATATATATATTGACAAACTGTAAACTAAGATTTTTAAAATCGGTTATATTATTAACTAATAATAAATACAGTGTATTTATTTATGACAAAATCAGTTATTTATAAGTGGCTTCGATAACCAAATTACAGTCTTGACTCTTTTGACGCAGTGAGATCTGTCGGCTAAAAACGATCCTTCGCAATTAACCAAACTTTTCGCACTTCATTCGGGCACTGCCTACTGCTAGCTAATTCGTTTCTTATTGAAAATTATTGATGTAATTAATTTGTAAAATTGATCCAAAACGAAATTTTGTTGACCCGGTCTCGGTTCTGATAATCGTTTACAGTTACAGTTACAATATATTTTTATCAAATGACTACACTCACTTGGTGGACTTTACATGCTAGAATAAGTGCGAACAGACCTTAAACGAAATTTGACTTTATTTATACGAGTGCATGGGGATTTTTAAGACCTTTAGAATGCTAAATCCCGAGATATTCGAACAATAATCCTATTTAAATTTGACAGCATGGCTTAAATTTGAAAATAACCTAGAAACATTGACGATGTTTTGTTGGTATTCAAAATTACTAACTATATGACCCAATAACGACATACTCTTTTAAAATCTTAAACCATGCTTTACTAAAAGATGAGTCATAAGACACCTCTCGCCGGCCCGACTTTAGGTATGATACTCAGCTATGATAAGGGCTTATTGGAAACTTAAGTTGCCGCTTCGATAACAAACCACACAAAATGTTTATTTTTAAGAAAATTGTATTTTCCGTCTAACATTTATCTATTTTCATGTCTTTAGAATAATACAAACCTATAAACTGTAAAAAATTGTAAATGTTTATATTTATTATCGGCGCTTATTTTTTCCGCGACCGTCTTAAAAGTAGTCACTTCTAATACCATTGAAGTTGATGTTTTTATTACTAATAAAAAAAAGTGTTTGTTGCTCAGGCAACACTTTTAGTTCCTAGCCATAAAAACACTTTTACTTCCTATGAATTTTTTAATTTTAATGTTTAAAACAACTACAAAATTATTAAACAACGTCAAAAAAAATTACGAACACAATAATTGCAAATTAATTATTTATATTAATATGAAAAGTGCAATTTGAGGCACTTAGAAAATTAAATAAGCCTGCAATGTCCTTTTTAGAATAATTATTAAGTTGATTTTGACCATCTACAACTACAGATTTACTTGTTTCTTCAACTATGGTAATATTGTTAGTTGCACTAGTGCTAGGTTGATCTAGTCCCAGTATTTTTTTTGCAGTATCACTTTTATTTTTTAAGGAATCCTCGACGTAACCTTCTGCCACAGTGCCAGATTTCCAACCATGTCTTTTCAGACATGTGAGGTCACCGCCAGCATCTACTAGAAGCGTGGCAAAAGTTCGTTGTAAGCAGTTGCCTGTAAATTCTTTCGGATTATCTAAATTTAAAAATTTAACGACCTCTTGTGGAACAATGCTAATCTTATGAAGTCTTACTGCTACCCGATGAGATTTTCCATTTTGATATTTAAAAAAAAACATGGTTCTGCAAAGTTTGTAGGACGAAGACTTACATATTTTCTATAAATATTTCTATCTCCCAAATGATCTAGCCTTATTAGTTTTAGTGTATGGAATTTTAATCAATAAGACGCCCGATTTAAGATCTTCAATATCACTAATCTTCAAATGTACTCGCCGCAGCGACAGGCTCCAGCAACACCCAAAATTAATACAACCTACAAACATTTTAATGTATTATCGTAAAATAAAACTAAAACAAACCTTCATCATCAAATATTGCTCATCACTAGCACAATTCAAGAACCGATTCACTTGTTCTTTACTAAAAATGCTCGATTTCTTGGGAATATAGCCATTATTCTCTTTTTTTTAGTTTTGAAAATTTCTCGATATTTATACCATTTTTTAAACATAGTGTTGCCTTAACCATAGAATATTGCGACCAGAGGGTAGCCTTCATTTTACTGGACTATTCGGAGAAGTATGTTAATAGTACCGTGTATGATTTTACATTTTTCTCGCTACACCAGTTTACAAATATTCATATAGGTCTTTAGATTTAACGGGCAGAAAATCTGATACTACTTCTTCTGCACATTGTAAAATTTCTAATGGTGTATCGCCTTCATTCTTATTCATTTCAAACATTTTCAATCAGAAAATTTTCAATAGGAGTTTTTACATGTCACTTTGACGAAATAAATAAAATGTAAAACAAAAATTCAACAGGAGTTGATTTTATTTATTTATTTTTTTTAGTAATTTGATTTACTATTTTGAATCCGGTCACAGAAAAAATAGTATGTATTATTCGGATTAAAAGTGACTTTTTGTGACACACAATTCTTTTCATTAGGTCGGATACGCTGCGCTTTTAATCCTAATGATACAATCTACTATTGTAACTGGTATATTAAGTTCCAAGTGGGCCTAATGGGTTAAAACACAGCGTTAGTGGATATGAATTATTATATAATTATTTTCCCAAAGTTAATATCTCAGATTCTTGTTTTGATCTGTCTGTATTTTTGTATTAAAATTTTTTCTTTCGATTGATATTAACACATTGATACCAACAGTGCTGCGTACATAGAAGTTTACATACCAACGTCATACAATAAAATAACTTACTGGGTGTGAACCTGCTGGCACGTAACCATGAACGTCGCTCAATCAAAATCCTGGCTACAAACTTCAAATTTCGCTGCAGTATATGATCGTAACTACTGCCACCTCGTGAACCCTACGGAAGTACTAGCCACGCAAAATTTAACGTAGGTTATCTCAGAAAGTAATTTTCAGCTTTAAATCATCTTCAGACGTAAAAATAATGAATGTATGTAATAGTTGTGGCCTACTAATTATAAATTTTCCTAAGTAACTAAATTGAAGCTACACTATAAATAAGGTATTGACCAAACACAGGCGAGGTAAGAGATGATTAAAACATTATACTATTATTACGGTAATAAAAGAAAAATAATTTCTCACCCTTCTTTTTAATTCCCAAATATCCCAAAGCAATTATTTTTTGTGCACCAAAAACAACATACAAATTCCCTCACGTCTCTCATAACCTAAAATAAAGCGAACGGTAAATATCTCTCATCATCACACATGCACATGTAAAATGATGAAAAGGAAGGGAAACGCAATATATCTTTATATATCTCGCGAGAACAATAAATAAGTTTGGAAATACGCTTACATCTAAAGTGCCAAGTTTCCTCATTTCCAAACTTTCAAAAGTGGGAGTATTAGATTGTTCGTTGTTCAAATCTAATTAGAATTTTATGTAAGCGCTTCAATCTACGATATTTAGATAAAAAGCTAAAAATGTTCACAGCTGCTGCTTTTCACTCATCTCATCTACTCAATTGCTAATTTATCAGCACACACGTATACGATGTATTTACTAGTTGCAACCTGTTACACAAAAATCGATACTGTACAGACTTGTGTATACGCATGTTTAAACAGAGATAACAATGTTGGTTTAACAATGTTAGTGATATCAAACGCAAAGTCATCTTTGAATATATTTTACAATATAATCAAAACTGAATTTGAAGCTATTTCAAATTCACCAAGCATATGTAATCTGGTTTATAAACCGTCCTTACAATAGACGAATAAACCTTTAAAACTTACTGACAACGCGTCCCCTTCTAAAAAGGGACTAAGTAGGTTAATGTTGTTTACTTTAAAATTCCAGAACGTGAGATATTAACTTTGGGGAAAAAGTTATTAATATCCACTAAAGCCGGTAAAAAATGTTTTTTATTCGTGCTTGAAGTAAACGTCAAATATGTGATTGATTACCTCGTCAAAGAATTAATAAATACGATTTTTACATTTTTCTGCCTTGGATCGAAAATTTGAAAAATGTGAAACACTGGAACTGTACCAGGATCTGTAACAAACAAAATACACCCACGTACCATACAAAATTAAAACATCGAACTCGTTTAAATAGCTGAGCTATCATCATCGGAGGTCGACTGTCCCCAGTAGGCTGCTGATGATGATATCTTAACTAATGGAACGCGTTCGTTGTTTTAATTATACGTGGTGTATTTTGTTTGTTTAGATAGAAACTAACAATATTTCTCCATAAAAGTAATAAAAGAAAGGCCGAAACAATGTTTGATTTTTCGCTTCAGTAATTTAGGGATATTTTCTCTCATTAGATAGTTGGGTACTCCATCTCTATTTTTTGCTTGTAATGAATTGTGGGACTGTCATTTCAGTTGCCATGAACAGCTGTTTCGTTTTGATGATCTGGGGCCTCGCATACGCAGCATATATCCAGAATGGTTTAACACATCCCTTATATATACTTAATTGATATACATTTATTATGCCATTTCCATTCTTCTGGTCTGGCTTTAAGAAATTTTATAATGTCCTGGATTCCGAGATGGTCTCTCATTAGTTAGTTCGGTACTCCACCTGGGGTCTCGTTTACGTAGCATATATCCCAAATGGTTTAATACACCCCTTATATACCCTTAATTGATATACATTTACTATGCCATTTGCATTCTTCTGGACTGGCTTTATGAAATTTTATAATGTCCTGGATTCCGAGAGGCCTTCTTTAGTTAGTTCGGTACTCCACCTATTAATTTTTTGTCTGTAATCAATTGCAGGACTGTCATTTCAGTTATTTCAGTTGTCACGAATAACTGTTTCGTTTTAAGGATTGGTGTCTCGCTTACACAGCGTATATCCAAAATGGATTAACAGATCCATTATATATCCTTAATTAATATACATTTATTATGCCATTTCATTCTTTCAATCTGGCTTCTGGTAATTTTATAATGTCCTGGATTCCCGCGTGTTCCTTCATGTGATAGGACTGTTCATCTCTCAATGTATAGTCTATAATATATTGTAGGACTGTCATTTCAGTTGTCAGGAATAGCTGTTTCGTTATGACGGTCTGGGTAACGCTTACGCAGCATATATCCAAAATGTTTTAACACGTCCCTTTATATCCTTAATTGATATACATTTATTATGGTCATTTCCATTCTTTCGGTCGGTCTAAGTTTAGGGAATTTTATAATGAGCTGTATTCCGAGGTGTGCCCTCATTTCGTCTCTCAATTTATTATGAATAGTTGTTTTGAAAATCACTTATATACCCTTAACTGATATACATTTATTATGCCATTTTCATTCTTTGTAAAGATCCAGAAATCCAGAAATTCGCAAATTAATTATTTAATTTGTTCGTTTATGTTATAGAAAAATGCTCCGGTACAGTTAAAATAATTAAATTTTACTCCTTCTTCCGTAATCCAAAAATCGTTTAAGATTTCGACTCAACAACCCCCACCAGAATACCACTTGATTTTTGGTCCAATCCCGCCCAACCGCGAATTAGGTCATTATCCAATCATGTTAGAGCGCGGACTAGATAAGTGGAACCGCAAGGCGAGATTATCTTACCGCGTCCGTCCTGAAGTAATTATCTTACCACTGCCGTCCTGAAGTAACCATCTTACTATCCAACCATCTCTCAATTTTCTGTATGTAATGAATTGTAGGACTGTCATTTCAATTGACATGAATAACTGGTTCGTTTTGATGATCTGCTTACGCAGCGTATATCTAAAATGGTTTAAGACATCCCTTAAATATCCTTGATTGACATACATTTCATATGCCATTTGCACTCTTCCGGTTTTTTTTTTTGGAAATTTTATAATGACCTTTATTCCGGGGCGTTCCTTCATTTGCTGAGGTACTCCATCTCTCAGTGTTTTGTCTGTAATGAATTGTAGTACTGTTACTTCAGTTGTCATGAATAGCTGTTTCGTTTTGATGATCTGGGGTGTAGCTTACGCACCGTAAATCCAAAATCGTTTGAAACCTCTCTTGTATATCCTTAATTGAGATACATTTTGATTATTTCGGTCTGGCTTTAACAAACTTTATGATGTCTTGTATTCCGGGATGTACCTTGATTTAATAGTTGGGTACCCCAGCTTTCAATTTTTTATCTGTAATGGATTGTAGGGCTGCCATTTCAGTTGTCAATAACTGTTTCGCTTTGAAGACCTGGAGTCCTGCTTATATATCCTTAATCGATATACATTCATTGCGGTATAATTTCTCTTAATCGTCCAGAAACGGTGGCTCCCTTAATAGCTCTTTCTTTAATTTTTTTAGTATTTGAAGTTTACATCTCAAAATATATCTACATACGGTAAGGCATTATGTAAGTTGCCTTCACTGCCAGCTATAAGAGCGACATGAGCGTTTTAAGCACTTATTCTGTATCCTATCTTGGTTTTGCACGTTCTTATAATGTTATCCATTACTTTATTAAAAAGTATCCTTTTTAGTACGTCTCATTGACGTATTCCAGATACATTAGTCAGTTTCTCCTATTTTATGTTCATATGCGTAATCACCACGGACCGTTAATGCTTGGTTAGTGGCATTTAGTAGATTGCACCACCAAAACCAGTTGTTTCCAAGAAAACTCTCTTGTGCAGTGATGGATTGCTGTCCTTATTAGAAGTACCAACTATGGAACCTGTGCAGATCATCAATGCTTTTAGTGCATTATAAATTGCATGAGCCCGACCGCCGGCTTTACGCATTTAGTAACAACAGGTGATAGTAGACATTCAAGCCTTAAAGTACCTAAGGCATTAAACAGTAATTATGTGCAACGAAGTGTATAGATTGATCGCTTTCTCTGAAACAGCAAATCGTAAAACGCGATCCATAATGCAGCAAAAGGTACTAACATAATATTATCGAAATACACGTGTTCGATTACTGGTTCTTTCAATAAGGGTAAGAACCCGGTATATTACTAAAGGGTATCATTTTGTCAGAAATAGTTGTACTAATAAAGGACTAAGGAACATTGACGAACCACTAACGTTCCTCGCGTATCGTGTCGTTAGTATTTTCAGTCAGGGTACTGAATAAGCTCAAAGAGCGTCATTTATTGAAAACGGCCGATCATAGAAAAGGACAACCTACATTATTTCGCATTAGATTATACAGAGACGTTATGTCATTAACATGTCTTCGTTTTTGAAGGGACAGAATGTTGAATCTGGACAATAGTGCTGCATAATTACAACCTCTCTCGGGTAGATACCATCAAGCTTGAAAGCTAAACATTTTAAACATTTTCTTTGAATATTTTCAAACTCTGTCCTGGTAAACAATTAGTGAACAATATTCAAGTCTGGTTCTAACTAAGGAGTAAAATAAAGTCTTCTTAGCAGTTGTATTTTGGAATGATTTGAAATTACGTATGATTAGACCAAGTATAAATATTGAAGAACGCGAAATGTTTGTGATATGTTGAGAAATAGTGGAGGTTACGGTCAAAAATCCATTATTTCAGTACATCTGGTTAGCGGAGTAGAATTAATAGCGTAGCTAAATGTTATTGGTTGAAGTTTCCTCGTGTATGGCAATAGATAACGCTAAAGAATTCGTATTAGACCAAATGCCTAAGACATCTAGTGGATTCTGGAGTTTTATGATAATCATACAACGAAGTAATAGATACAAGTATTTTTAGGTCACCCGCAAATAAAAGCTTGTGGCATGAAAGGATATCATTGAGGTCACTGATGAAAAGTAAAAATGGCAATGGTCCCAGTATTGGAATCTTGAGGTACCCCAGATGTTGCAGAGATGTAACTTGAAAAGTTGTTATTAAATATTACTAATTGAGTACGACCAGACAAGTATGAATTGAAGAGTAACAGTAGATTTTTATCAAAGCCATAGTCATCTAACTTGGCGGTAAAAATATCACGGGAAATGTGGTCGAAGGCTTTGGATATATCCGTATGTATTACATCTACTTGCCGTTTCTTATCTAGTACTTCAGAAATGAATTGTGTCATAGAAGTTAGGTTAGTGGACGTGGCGCGACGTTACATAAATCCATGTTGGTCGTGCGATATTATGTATTTGATAGTTAGATAAATACGAAGACAATATTATTTCAAAAGCTTTAGCAAAGTTGTTCAATATACTTATTGGTCTATAATCGGTTACGTCCACAGGATCAGCACTTTTAAGGACTGGACAAATAAGTAAAACTTTCCATAATTCAGGAAATATGCACAAATCAGTTATGTTTCTGACATTAATGATAGGAAAACTGTTATTTGTTTTACATTACCTGTAGGTTTAGGAACGCTTGGTAAATAGACGCAACTAAAATATTGTTTGAATCGACGAGAAGCACGGCTTCGTAAAGGTTGAAATAAGCTGCTTTGTTAAAATTGCGCCTACTTATTAATTGTATTAATACGAAAGCAAGGTTTGTGTTTGATTTTATTTATTTTCTTTAGTAATAGTACTCCAGAACAGGCGAAGATTTACATAAGGTGCTGAAGCATTCAGGAACACTGGGATGGGGTTAAGGATATTGTTACGCTGCCGAGAAATGTTTATGAACGGCTACCCTAAATTTGATAAATCGTAGTCTAGAAGAAAACAGGAACTGGGTAGTGTATTCCACAATTTGGTCGCAGTGTGGAAAAATGTAAATTGCGCCCGTTTAGTGTGCAAAGATGGCATTTTGAGTGTTCCTAGCGAAGATGGCCTGCGAAGCTATTAAGGAGTGTATTTCGGAGTCACACTTGCCATGGTGATAGCGATAGAACAAGGAAAGAACCGAAACTATTCTTCTGTGCTCAAGAGGCTGTAGGTCAGAAGTCAGAGGCGGGTCATGTATAAGCCTTACAGCTCTTTTTAGTGCGGTTTACCATATCAAGAGTGTATTGTGGAGCATTGACTCACAGTGTGAACTGTATTTCAGAATTTGAACCTTATACAGTAAAAGAGGTTGTTCCGATGTACTGTTTAGATCTGTATAGAAAACCCAGTTTATGGGCAGCTGTTTTGCTGTCTGACAATAGATGGTCAACCTATGAAAGGTTCGATTATACGAACATCCCTAACATAGAAATAGAGTTTGAAAACTTGAGATCTAAGCCATTCATATTTACAGCACGAAATGATCGGCAAGTGCACCCGTTGAACGATTCTGTCTGAACCCATACTGGTGGTCGTAAAGGAGTTTATTGGACTCGAAGAACGAAAGTAGTTGGTGGTTAGTGGCTTTTTCCATAATTTTCGATAGAATGGAAGATAGCTATTGGTCGATAATTTAAGGGATTGGTTTTATGGCCCTTTTTAGGAATAGATTGGACATTTACCAACTTCCACGATGAGGGAAACTTTTCAGATGACATGGAGATCGAAAAGAGTTTGGACAATACAGGCACTAGCTCGGCGTAGCATTTTTTAAGGACGATAGCTGGAATACCGTCAGGACCAGTCGCCTTGTTTGAGTCAAGTCTATTGATAATTGATTCATAGCGTATGGTGTAGATTTGGGCGACGGCACAATTTTATCAGAATCATTGATACATGAATTTGATGCAAAGTAATCGACAAAGAGGTTGGCTTTGTCAGCAGGATCAGCTACTATAGCTCCATCACGAGACGTAGTGGGAGGAAAGGAAGATGCACTATAGTTTTTACTGATGGCTTTAGCTAATGACCAAAATTTACGACTACCCAAAAGACATGAGAATAATTCGTTGCATTTGCGTTCTTCAAACATCTTTTTGGCTTTGATGATGACACTTTTGCAAATATTCCTTGCGGTAATATAGTCGGCGTGATTTACGACAGATTTATTTGATTTCCATTTGGTATAGAGTTTATGCTTTTGCGATAATACATGAGTACAAGCCGTATTCAACCATGGTTGGAACGGAATGACCTACGCGTTTATGTTTTTGAGAATGTATAACATCATACCCATCAAGATAATTTCAGTTATTAAAAAACCAATGTTTGACGAAGAGAGCCGTTTAAAGTAATACTCACGCCAGGAAAAGGTTGCAAAAATTCTCGCAGTTCGCTCCAGTTAGCTGATTTAAAACACCACATAGTTCTATCTGTAACAGTGGGATTGGGTACAGAGGACGCTATTTCGATTAGGCAGTGGTCCGATTGACCTAGTGGGGAAATGATTCCAGTTTTATAGACAAGTGGGTCTAGTTTTATTGACAAGTTAATATCATGTCTCGGATTTTGGTGGGTTCAGAAATCATTTGTGTGAGATTACAGGATATAGCAAATGCTTCTGCCCTATGACCTGCGGGATTAGTGATACATGAAAATTGAAGCCAATTGAAGTTATGGACATTAAAATCCTCCAGAATTCAGATATCGCAAGAGGGAAACCTATAAGAGGTAGTCTATTTTCAGACTAAGGTAATCAAAAAGATCCTGGAAGTTATTATCATTGGGAGACTTACACAAACAACAGTAGAATTTCACAAATTGAGGCCCAGAATGTTTAAACCAAACCATGTCGAATTTGTTGTTTTGCAAAGTGGTGATACTCTTACAACCTACGGTGTCCTTGGTATACGCACATACTGCGTATTTAAGGCGGAACTTAGAACGGAGGTTGTATCTCGAAAATATGGGAATCAGCGCTTCCAGGGGAGGTGAGTAATCATACGCTACTTGACAATTCAAATTACTTATGACTAAATCTAATAGTTTATCATTTATATTAACAATAGTGTTGTATTGCCTAAAGTTAAATAAATTATTAAAGTTTTTAAGAACATTAAATTTAAAATCATTCATTTGATTATTCACAAAATTAGGAATGTTGAAGTCACCTAATACAATAGCATAATCTAACGATTCAAAAAATAATTCAAAGTCACGGAAAGCAGTTTTTATAAGTATACAAATAACGAGTACAACTAATACACCTACGTTAAGTGCTGCAAGTACAAAGCTACCTCCCCATGATTGATTGGTCAGTTCATAAGCATGATCATACCTAATGACAATATAACTATAATAAAGCCAGTAGTGATATAATACTTAGCCAACTTAACCAGCGGTTTCAAAGTATGAACGCTATTTACGAAAATTTCAATGTTTTGCACCTCAAAGATTGTAAGGTTATTTTTACACATGAAAATGCAATATTTTGATAACGTATGGAACGTATTTTTAATGTAAATGAAGTGAGTTTGCACAAAAAAAAAATGTGTATATACAGAGTATAAGTTAGTGTAAATGGTACGCCACTGGTATTTAATGAAGCATTAGATGAAAGAATATTTGAATGTTGTAGAAAGATTTTTTATGGTGAAAACATTAAATTTGGTGGAAAAATAATGTTTTGCTACAATTTTTACAGACGGCACTGGTAAAAGACTACGGGTTTGCCACTAGTCTTTTGCTGCTGTGTACTAAAGAATTCGGATTAAAGAGATGGTTGTAGACGTATGAATGAGTAACATTATGCTATATTGATATTGTATTAATGTGCATTAAGAAACATGTACGCATATTTTTGTTTGTAGAAATTTTGTAACATTGTGCAATAATGGAAAAATTGAGTGGGTGTGCAAGAATGAAGTTGCTAGAATGTGCTGGAGTTAAATTATACGGCAATAGAGATCGCCCACAAGCGAAATTTTCATAACAAGTTGAGTTATGGTCAAAATAATGTACAGAGTGAATATAATTAAAATGAATTTTTCGGAGAGTTGTTAGTGAATGTACAAAGTGAAACAAGATGGCTGCGTTGTCCTCACTTCGTATAGCGGTGGGTCCGTTTCGGACTTCGAAGCGGTAAAGAAACGCACGAAATACACGATTGTGATAGGTAAATTTTGCGCGAAGAGATTGGTAATATGGCGAGCAGAAGGTATAACAGGGAGAGTTTAATAAGGGCGACAGAGGGAACCGTTCGGTTAGAGTTTAAGTAAGGGTAGATCACGCGCGTTTTGCAGGGACCTTAGAATGGGCAGTGTTGAATTTTATTTGTGCAAATTAATTCTGCAGTACGTTTATAAGCGACTTCAATAACTCATAACGGGGAAAAATCATACATAGACATTCATAAATAAATAGTTTAAGTGTAAATTGAAAGGAGATAATAGTGATTTCCTTTCAAGAAATTTAAAAGTGCAAATATTTTGTTGACACATTGTTCAGTAATAGAGCGTGCGACGATAATAATAAAAAGAAAGCCAAGAATTACAAGTTTATTAATTTAGTTAAGATATTAGTAGCCATAATTGGCATTAAATGAAATACATGTGTACAATCGTTAATATAAAATCGATTGTATATTGGGAACTAAGAATTGTTTATATTTATATGGAAGGGCAAACATTAAAGCATTCGTTAGTGAATTTAGCTGCCGGGACATTCATCCAGTTCTGTGTTTTGTGCCAGTGTGGGTGCAAATTAGAAAGGTTTACGGGAAGCAGACCACACCACGGTCAGAGGATTAACTAACGTAATTTATAAGAAAGTTGATTCTTGATTCTTGCTTGTCGAGTTAACAATTTCATATTACAAGTAAAAGGGTAATCGAACTTTAGCTATTTTGATGTGTCTAGTATAAAAATTTTTAATCTATAAGAATTGATTTTCGTTGTGCTTTTTGAAGCTACGTGTTTGAACATATTTGCATTTGCAAATTGGTCAATATAATATATATATATATATATATATATATATATATATATATATATATATATATATATATATATATATATATATATATATATATATATATATATATATATATATATATATATATATATATATATATATATATATATATATATATATATATATATATATATATATATATATATATATATATATATATATATATATATATATATATATATATATATATATATATATATATATATTTATTTAATTAATTTGTTGTTTATTTGCGTCAACTAAGATAAAATTAGATTAACCTGTGTAAAATTGAATAATGGGTTACATCTATTGGTACTTGTATTAATCTTTGAATATTTTGAGTTTAATGATTGATCTAAAATTGCTTAATGAGCCAGATCGATTACAAAATTTAATTATTTTGAACTATTTTACAGTCTGTAAAATACAGAATACGAATAACAGAATATTTTTGTGAAGTATAAATTACAGATTTGAAGTATTAAAATTCAAACCTATTGATGAATGTTTAAATACGATTTTTAAAGAGAAAGTATTCAGAAAAGATATTGATATTATTTTGATTTTTTCTTCTAAATTGGGTAATAGTTTTATAACAGTTAGAAATATAAAGGGGTTCAAATCACGTTTCTACTTTGTGATATAATCTTATTCGAACACAATCGGATTACATAAGTTTTATTCAATACTGTTAATATAAAAAAAAGGATTTCTCTATACTAATAAAGATAAACTTAAAAAAATCTCAGGTATTTAAGAAAATTAATAATTAATATCAATTTTCCAGATCGCCCTCTCTAGGATGCTGTAAAATATCGATTAGTAATTGGATGATTTCTGTTATCAATGAAATTGCGAAAAATGTTAATTAGTCTACTAATGATCCGTCTGATGTATTCAGATTTTAGTGAAGTGCTACAGGGATATATGGTCCGTTATATTAGGTGAGTATATTCAATAATATTCAATTTTGGTAATAAATTTGGGTGGTCACCAACTATGTGTTTCTATAAATTTGAATTTGCAAAACTAGAGGATGTGTGAGTGGATGTAGTAAACAATCAGGAGTGTCTAGGGGGTTGGTAATAGAGCGTAGAAAGTGGTTTTGGAACCGTAGGGATATGAAACTATATTCGGGGTCGAAACCTTTTACCGTTTACTTGTTGTAGTGATGTTGAGATAGTTTAGGGTTGATTGATTGACACACGTGTGACTATTTGTTCGGGCCCTGAACCTCCGGTGGAATAGCCACTTTTGTACTTATATTTTAAACCTCCAAGTCGGTGAAGAAAAACACCCAACAATGTCAGTTCAAATTATAAAATTGGTTAAATCGCTTTTCGCTCTTGGTAGCAAAGGACGCACTATGTGAAAATACGGGGTAGTACCTCCGGCAATTCACCTACTACGTATTTTAGACAATTTGCTATCCCGAGCTCGGTGCTATAGCAGCCAAGCACGTTGGATATCAATGTGCCTACGACTAGGATAGTTGAAAGTATGAGAGGGAATTCACAGTGTCTGGTAACTGGTTTTGGATCAGGACTGGTGGTAACTTGGGTGGTGAGAGTAGAATAAAGGGGATGAAGGTGTTTTAACGTTGGTGGCTAGTCAGGTAGAGTTTTATGAAAATCAGTGTCGAGTAACGTATCTGGTCATTTGAGTAAGTGAATAAGTCAGGATGATTGTAGTAAGAAAAAAGGAACGTCCGTTCAGGGACTAATTTGTAACACAGGTTGTAATAATTATAGGGAATGTCTAATGTATTTTGTATCAGGTCAGGTATAATTACAATGTTAGTAAATACTAAGAGATAAGGTAAAAGCAAAGTAAAATCCTATAATGGCTGAGGAACGGTTATATATAAGGAGAAGGCTGTAGTGGGGAAACGAAATAACAACTAATATAATTTTTAAACGGTGATAATACAGTTGGGGAAACAATTTCGAAATAAGAATTGATATGAATTATTCCTAGGAATGGAAAATTTGTAAGGATTCAAGCAGGATCATTATATATATATATATATATATATATATATATATATATATATACGCCTGCACGACGCCTAGTGCCGTTTAGACGTTTAACAAAAGGAGAAGGAGAACTTATGGACAAAGAAATGTGCTACAACATATTTATCACCAGAATCTGTTAACAGAGTTTCCGTATCAAATGGTAGTATTGAAAAATATATTTCACCAAGACATGAAAAATCTTAGTTCTGTAAAGGAGTTAACAGGTGTTTAATCATACAAAATTAATTTGCCGCTATCTGATGTATCTAATGTGTTAATCCTGATTTAACCTTACCCGTGAGCGTTGCATCCGCCGAACGATCATTTTCAAAATTAAAATTATTTACGCAATACCATGACTGAACAGAGATTGCATGACTTGTCAGTCATTAGCATGTAATACACGGTGTAGGGTCCATTAGGTACCCTATCTTGAAAAGTGTAATTTGAATTTATTTGCAATAATGAAAATTCAAAAACAAAACCATCGCTAAGTGATATACCTTGACTTTACTGACAATAATGTTACTATTACTCAAATTAATTGCTTGCCTTACTTTGACTTTCCTGGCAATAATAAATTACATCAGAATTTATTTACAAGTCTGATATTTAATTACTCGCAAACCTCAAATCTGATCAAACGAATTGGCCGTCAAGTGTTAGGTACGTTGTGCAATTTGACTGAGATAGGCTGGATGAGATAAGTATTGGATCATGTGGGGCAGGTAAACAATGACACTACTCAAATTAAAATTAACGAGCTTTGCGCAATAGTGGTTCAGCCCGTTAATGTACTATTGTGGGAAAGAACCACCAATAAAAGCCACTTTATTCATAAATAAATAATTGTACAAGTACCTTAATAAATCAAATAACACAAAAAAAACAATGAAGGGGTTAAATATATAACAAATCACCATTAAATCAGGTTAAAGTGGGTACAACATTTTAACATTAAGAGAAAAATAAATAAAAAGCCGTTTAGTTACACATAAACACAAAAAAAAACCTCTAGTCATACTCACAATTGAGTCATAAATAATCAGAATAAAAATCGTAATACCAAACATGTGGCCCTTTAAAACCGCTCATGCCGGTCTTTAAGTAAATAAGCACATAAAACAAGAAGGCAAATTACGGTACATAAAAATACAACATTAGTAAAATTGCACAGGTGATAAGGTAAATGCAAGAATAAAAGTAAATAGACAAGGAATTTACACGTACACAATTGTTTAGTGACTACTAAAGCACAAAATACATACGTGAAATTACAATAAATGACATATAAAGAGAAATTCATAACCGAGCAGGATCCTGTACCCGTTCGCCCACGCCCACCTCTACACAAATATAAATATAAACAACAATGCTAATTCACACAAATACAAGAGTGAGGGAGCCCTGCACTGTCTTTTATTTTAGCAGATTTAACTTAATGAGCACGCGTGCGAATAAGATGCCTTTGTACGGAAATGCTCGATTTTTAATACGTTATATACGCTTGTAGAATTATTTGCTGTCAGCCTTAATTTAAAGACAAACTGTTTACAACGAAGGTATTTAACTGTAACTAACTTTTCCCCCAATTTCAAACAACTACATTTACTCCCACAATCAACCCCATTCTTCAAAAGTCATAAAAAACAACAAATTATTATGTTGGAACAGTTTCATATTAATTATTGAACGATATCTTAATTTTAAAAATATGCATTCGTCCATGACTACATTTAAGGCTCAAGTTTCAACGTACCAAGCAACGACGTCTTTGATTGCAGTGTGTACCGACGTAATTACTTACTAAACTAGTGACATTTTTACATCAAGAATGTGCGACTAAGAATTTCCAATTATTCGTTACGCCCCTTCAGTAAAGCAGCTTCTAAGCGTACACCTGCTAGTTAGACCTCAAACACATATTTTTCAACCATTAGCCAAATATTAGTTACAAAAATAAAATATCCCGAAAACCATGCGATTTAAAAAAAATGTTTGTTGCAATAATAAAATTTTCGTGGTCCGCTACCTACAACGCAGACTCAAAAACTAGATCTAGACTCCTTTATATTTATGATTTTAATTGCGTCGTTCATATCCTTTTAAAAATTACAGTACAGTAAACTATAGGGGAAAGGTGTACAAAATGACATAGGGTTTTCTTGAAGATCATTAAATATTAACACAAATTATTTATTAAAGAATCAATTAAAGAAAAGAACGCAAGTAGTCTTAAGATACATATGTATTACAAAATATGTCTAAAAATAACAATACATTTTTAGTGGATCCAAAAAACATAAGAAGGTGCAAAATTTCGTTTTACCCCACCTATGTGGGCGAAACGGCACACCTTTTATAACATTGTATGTTAAACGGTACAAATGTCACAAACAAAATTTTTAGTTCTTTTGGCAAGTCCCGTGCACTCTACGTGTGCCCATTTACCACATTCTTGGCACTGCAACCAAAATTCACCTGGTTTTGACTTTCCGTACAATAAATTCATCGTCGTCATCTTCTGAAATGCAAATGCTATCTGTATCTAAATCTATTACTATTTTCTTTGTTACTGCTCTTTTTTTATTCTGGAAAATACGTGGACGCGTTTCGGACTCTGATTTGCTCTTATTTCTTGTAAAACCGGTGTAGATGTCAGCACAACAGTACCCTGACGTTTTCGTGGTCGTCTTTTGCCAGAAACAAACGCCCCTGATGGCAATGGGCTTAAATCAGAAACTAAAGTTCTTCGAGGTGGTGAAGCATGAACTGGCTCGATGATTGCTGAAGAACTCGCAACTGGACTCTCTGCCTGCGCTTGTGTTATACTTATGGAGGCTCCCGCTGTAGATGGTATTTTCAATGGAACATTAGTTGTTTCTGCAGGTTCATAAAGGTGATCAGGAAAAACGTCAGCATTAAAAGGACAAATGCCAGTTTTTGAAAACCCATGTATCGCATTTTCTACAATTGCTGTCTTCCCATAAGCAGCACCAAATAATTCTCCGATTTGAAATGAGGTTACGACTCTTCCTGGGTGTGCTTTTAACCATTTGGTTATCTCGTGATCGAAATATGTTTTAAGGGGCCAGAAAAACGTCATACTTGATGGCTGCATTCTGCGTGTGCAGTGCGAAGACAAAACACAGAAGCACAATGCCGTTGTTTTTTTGCAAAGATCAAAGCATCCAAGAACTTATGGCTGGCGTGACCATCCATAATTAACAAGACTTTCTCGTCTAAAGAAGCTTTTGCACATTTTTGAAAATCTTGAAGCCACTTTAAAAATAGTGGACCAGTCATCCAACCCGAATACTGTGCCATTCCTAACGTACCTGGAAGTACATGATCTAATAGTTCATTTTTCATGTTTTTTCTTGCAAAAATTAGGCAGGGTGGAATATAAGTGCCGTTAGTGCACAGAGAACAAACGACGGTCACATGTAACCCTCTTTCGGCACTAGTGACGGACCCTACTTGTTTTTTGCCCGATGTGGCAAAAACCTTTTGTGGGCGTTGTACCATTAACAGGGCGGATTCATCGACGTTATATATCCGCAGTGGATCGATATTTTGTCTCGCCATAACTTTCTTTAGTGTGGAAAAAGACGTTGCTACTTAAGGCCTGTTAAAGGCTTGAGCCCTTGCGGCTGATGTTGCTTCGGGCTTTCGCAATGAAATGTCCGGATTTCTTCTTAGGAATTCCCTTAGCCAGTCTTTTCCTGCTATCTTCTTTTCTTTGTTAAATGCATGGCTATAGCCATTTTTTTCAGCCAACTAAAACGGTAATTGTTGGACTTCTGGTCAATCCAAAAAGTCTCGATTCAAGATGTTTTACAACTATGTTTCTAGTTCTTCTGAAAATGTAGTTCTGAATTTCCCTAAACCCTTTTTTCCTTTGCTGGTGATTTTATTTTTATTTAAAGCGTGTCGTCTTAAGGTTGCGTGTGGTATACCGAAAGGTACGTAACCATCCCATGTCGCCTCCAGAGACCGCTTGAATAGCATGTGTTTATAGTCGCGTGGCTTTGTGAAATATCTACATAAAAAAAAACAGTCTTAGGTGGGGTAAAATAACATACTATCTCATTTTGTACGCTTTAAAGGTATGTCGTTTTACTCGACTATAATCTCCTATTTTAATTCGCGGTTTTTTCTAAGGCCACAAACAATATGGATATTGGACTGGAATGGAATAACAAAAGGAAGCTGTGGCGTTTCTACAGCTATATGAATCAAAATAAAAGCATCAACAGGAATAATATTATTACCTGACAAAGTACCACGTAAAAAATATTTCTTGGTCGCTCTAAAACGAAAACTGATGTGCACTCACCATGAAAGCAGACAACGAACTGAAGTTAGGGATTACGACGCATAGTATTAAAAAGTAGTACGTAGTACTCCATAATACGTCTAGATAGCGCTTAGTTAGCCGAAACAGAAGCTGTGTCGTTTTACCCCCCTATATCATTTTGTACACCTTTCCCCTATATAAATAAATATAGTATACTTCGATAAACAACTTAAAAGTTTATGGTGTGTTTCATGTAGTTCTAAAAAAAATCAGTTCAAATTATCCCAACCATTCAATAGTAAATAATCACCTTATGACTTCACAAAACAGCAATAAATTTTTATGTTTGCAATAAAAAGGACAAATTGAATGTTTTGGAACCTTTAAAAATTTATAAACTGATAAGTGGCTTTAACGAACGAACAGGTTGATGTTATAAACTTACCTTTAAGAGATATTTTAAATATAAAATACATCAAGTTTGCTGTTTTACCTTAATGATTTGTTACCGTAACTAATTCTTATTATTTTACTTATACAGGGTGTTTCATTAAGGCTGGCCACCGGCCATATTTCAGAAACTAGTGGACATAAAAAGTGGAGAAAAAAAATTCATTATAAAAGTCGCCACGAGAAAATCCTGGAAATTATTTTTAAGTTGCGTAATTCATCGCAAGGGGGCGCAATTGAAAATTAAAAAATAAAATTATAAATTTCTCCGAAAATTCCCACATTAAGGCATACCTTTGGTAACATCGTTAGAAAGCTTAGACAATTCTGCATCATTTTGGTCTAAGGCTCATTGGCGTACCGACCTTAATAAGAGTGAGGGAAGCTATTGAATGTGTAATCATTTAAATCGCTGTTATTTTTAAACGACTTATCCGATTGTAGTAAACCTAGGCTTGTTTAGAAGAAAAAGGTAAGTACTTTTAACTGTCGCATCCATTGGTACGCGATAGCTCATAATAAAATTGTTAGAGGGCGCAATTTGTAATAATACCAGTATTTTTGATTTTATTCAGAAAAATTAAATCATACGGTATAATTATGACATCATAAGCGGAAAGTAGCTTAAATTTGTAACAAAAACGTAAATAACGCAATTTGATATCTTTATTTGTTCCAGAGTTATGGCGAAAAGAAGACTTTTAACCGTTTAATTTAATAATTGATTGTTGCTATGGTTTCTTAAGGTGTATAGGTTGGATTAGTAATGAGGAATCTGCATTTATCATAGTCTGTGCCTCCTTCACACTCTATCTAGGCTTAGGACTAGTCCAAACTAAGCAAATTGCAAAATTTGGAGCGTGTTTAGAGGCCAACGGGCCATAACAACGATATCAAAGTAATGATTGATTTTTGTTTAAGAAACTTTTTAATAGAATGGTAAAAATCATGAACAACTGTTAAAAACAAGTGAAAAGCTATAAATGTTCAAATTGACGGCCGTTTTGTAAAATACAACTATTAATTCTTCTTCTTGTACTGGAAACAGCTGTTTCGATTTCGTCTCGTGGAATCGAATTTATTGCAATTTCAATTCGGTGAATCATGTCCTCTCGGTGGTTGGTCTCGTTTCGTAAACAATATCTTTTGTTCTTCCCACAAGTAGAAATCTAATACAGTTAAATCCGGGGATTAAGGTGGCCACGAAACAAACTACCCTTCCCATCCAGCGATTTGGGTATCTAACATTTAAGAAATCACGGACTCTTCGGGAATAGTGTGAAGGACATCCATCATGTTGATACCACAGGGATGCTCTCACGTCAAGGGAATGTCTTCTAAAAGATTGAGCAAGTCATTTTGTAAAAGTTTAAATAAGATTCACCATTTAGGTGTCCATGAAAAACAAATGGTCCGATAATTCTGTCACCTAAAACACCACACCACAAATTTACACTCCATCTGTTTTGGTGATCCACTTCGCGCATCCAGTGAGGATTTGTTTGCGACCAATAATGCATATTGTGCAAATTAACTCCGCCGCAGCTAGTAAAAGTAGCCTCATCGGTCCATAAAACTTTGGAAAGGAATCGAAGATTTTCACTACACATGTCTCTCAGCCAATAGCAATAGTCGAGCCGCCTGTCAAAATCAGTGTCTGATAAAGCCTGGTGTAAAACTAGATAAGGATGCAGCTTAAAATCCCTTAAAATTCTGAACACAGAAGCAACACTTACACCTAGTTCTGTGGAAACCTCCCTGATGCTTACGTGAGGCTCCGATTCTACGTACGCAAGAACATTAATACTATTGTCTTCATTTCTTATGCGACGTCTTCTGACAGGAAGTGGAATACGTCGTACATTTCCTGTTTGTCTTAAACGTGTTGCCATTCGCCGAAACACTTTTCTAGTGTAGTGCCTTCGATCAGGATATCTGATAGCGTATTGTCGTTCCGCAATAGCTGCATTTTGAAAACATTCATAATACACGGCAAGCATGTCGTAAGCCTCGGCATTGGTATACGACATTTTTGAAGGATAGCACTAATTTCTGATAAGGTACAATGAAACCCAAAACTAATGAAGGAAAAAATTTTTACAACACAACATCAATCAAAATTTATTTACCGCCATGGAAACGAGCCGACTTTGTTCCGCAGCAAATTAGATTATTATTTTAAAACACACCACATTAGAATTATGCCTTAGAAGTTTTATATGATGTTATAAACGTACAGAAGAAGAATTAATAGTTGTTTTTTACAAAACGGCCGTCAATTTGAACATTTATAGATTTTCACTAGTTTTTTAACAGTTGTTCATGATTTTGTACCATTCTATTGAAAAGTTTCTTAAACAAAAATCAATCATTACTTTGATATCGTTGTTATGGCCCGTTGGCCTCTAAACACGCTCCAAATTTTGCAATTTGCTTAGTTTGGACTAGTCCTAAGCCTAGATAGAGTGTGAAGGGAGGCACAGACTATGATAAATGCAGATTCCTCATTACTAATCCTACCTATACACCTTAAGAAACCATAGCAACAATCAATTATTAAATTAAACGGTTAAAAAGTCTTCTTTTCGCCATAACTCTGGAACAAATAAATTATGATGTCATAATTATACCGTATGATTTAATTTTTCTGAATAAAATCAAAAAAACTGGTATTATTACAAATTGCGCCCTCTAACAATTTTATTATGAGCTATCGCGTACCAATGGATGCGACATTTAAAAGTACTTACCTTTTTCTTCTAAACAAGCCTAGGTTTACTACAATCGGATAAGTCGTTTAAAAATAGCGATTTAAATGATTACACATTCAATAGCTTCCCCCACTCTTATTAAGGTCGGTACGCCAATGAGCCTTAGACCAAAATGATGCAGAATTGTCTAAGCTTTCTAACGATGTTACCAAAGGTATGCCTTAATGTGGGAATTTTCGGAGAAATTTATAATTTTATTTTTTAATTTTCAATTGCGCCCCCTTGCGATGAATTACGGAACTTAAAAATAATTTCCAGGATTTTCTCGTGGCGACTTTTATAATGAATTTTTTTTCTCCACTTTTTATGTCCACTAGTTTCTGAAATATGGCCGGTGGCCAGCCTTAATGAAACACCCTGTATATTTTCACTCGATATTGATACGCGTTGAGAAATAAATAAATATATAAAATCAATGAAATTATGAAATTATACGAAGTAAGATTAAATAATATAGATTTAGTAAAAATAAAACCAATGCACAACTTTCGACATGTATTAGAGTAGGATTTACTCAACCGAAATCCGTTTTTAAAAAGATTTAATTTCTTTAAGGTTATGGGCCAATTACTGTTTTAAAATAACTACTCTTGAAATACATAGAATAAGAAAAACTTTCTAGGTACTAAATTGTAATGTTAATACAATAAAAATATTAATTAAACTTTTTAAATTTTGAAGGATTATGAAGAATAAGCAGATTTTTTTTTGTAATTATGCATTAAACTAGCTAAATTAATAAATAGGAATTATGTGCGCCGACAGATAGATACCGCACCATAATCCATTTTTTTTTTAAATTGGGTTAACCATAAAATTAATTCATGTAAAACGAGAGATAATTATTATGATAATTCTAAAAATACAATTTATACGAATGAGGTATTTCATTGCTAGTCTAAAAGAAAGGTTCATTAATCTTAGAATATCCGATTATCTTTTAGGGTGTTTTGAAATCTAGCAAGCGATTGGTAATTTGGCCATTTTTACTAACAAACAATAATATTGATTAATTTTTTAACTGAAACGTATTTGATTATCATTTTGGGAATTAAATTTTATTTAAATGAGTTAAGATAATGTGCAAATAGTAGGAAATATAAATACCACACATAGTGGATTACATGTAATGCAACCGCACCCTTCCGGCAAGCCTTAACGGTTTTTTTTTTAATGTATTCCCTTATGAATTATGTTATTTAAATTTAGCGAAAAGAAAATATTTTTTATTATCTCTAAATTACAAGTTTATATAATTAAAGTATGTTAATTGGCCGGACATTTACGCCATACATTTGCACAAATGCAGTTTTGTTAAAATCATGTTAATGTTTGAATAAATAAATGTTCAATGTAAGATTGTGTTGATTAACGTGTATCTTCATCGGTATTGGCTGTCCGGTTGGCACAGTACAGGTGAAAACACCTATCGTTTTTACTAACAATAATGGATCAATTATTATTGAAATGATTGCACTAAAAATAGTAATACAGTCCCTGTCCATAAGACCCGTAGAAAAGTCATGACTGACGGCTGTTCTCTTCAGATGCTGTTAAATATGCGTTAAAACAAGTGTAAATCACAAGGGTAGACTTTCTGTATCCTGGGCAAATTTTTTTATGACAATTTGAATTTTTAGTTTTTCAAGTACACGCCCTTTACTCATTTTTGACCTCAATCTCTTCAACCGTCGTCAGTCGTTTGGAAAAAAAAGCTGTGATAAACGCTGCAGGTGTATTTCCAAATTTTTGTGTTGGATAGACTTCTGCAAGTGCAAAGAATTTTGTGAAAACGGAGAAGATAGTGACTTGATATAATGATAATAAATCACTACATTTATTATCATTATATCAAGTTTAGTAGTTTTTGCTTTTATTATGAACAAGTTAGTTGCTTTGAAGTCAAATTCAAAACATTTACTAAAATAAGTATTAATTATTCTTTACAATATACATTACCATCCCCTACTTACTATAACGTGCTCATAATAAAATAGCGTTATTAATAGTTTGTAAAGAACCAGCGTCCTGTACATATGTGTTTTAGAATAAATTACGTGCGGACCATCCTGTATGTAAGATTTCATAAGTGTACGCGATATTGCACAACAAATAATTTATTCATCACCGCTGACGTGTATTTCTAAGAAACCGTAAGTTTCTGCACGTCAGAACGATTTTAACCAATCGCATAGCGGCATCCCCCGCACGGTAGCCGCGAAACCGCCCACAGATGCACCTTTATAAACTCGCGACGCGCATAATAGGAGAGATGAATCTCAGTAGATTCAAGTCAAGCCGTTCCAGAAACCAGTAGCCGCAGCCGCACCGTTTGCTTAGTGTAAGCACCGACCTGTTGTTCACCGACGAAGAGTCCTTCGCGATCGGGCGAGAACGCACACCACGACGCACCGGGCAACCTAAAGTTCAATTCTGTACTGCTATTGATAGACACGTAAGTTGTAAAGTTATACAATCTCACAACTTACACTCAAACACTACAGACCGTAAATAATTCCGGGCTGAGCTCCAGGAGTTATACCACATAACCTAGAGTAACGCAGGGGTAGCCCCGACGGAACTCGCCAATACAAAGTACACTAACACCTAGAGTAACACGAAGGGTAGATCCCATCGTCACTCGCCACCACAAATACACCTAGAGGAACGCAGGGTAGCCCCGACGTATCTTACAAAGTACCTGAGGGTGAAGGGTTGTTACAGGGCTGTAAAGACCTACGACCTTTCTCTTAGTATATCCAGTAAAGACAGGCCATCGCCTACGTCTTCTGCGCATTACTGAAATCCTGCTCGAAACTTATACACTACCTACAGACAAAACCCAATAACCGTACACGGTGTCTTGAATCGCATAAGAGTACCTCCATAACCTGTTGTATAAATTTGTAGATAAATTGGTAGTCACTATAACCATCGTAAATACCTGGTGCACGAACGTTTGTAAATAAATTAGAGAGTACGTAGATTTTCTATCTTTACGTAAACCGATTAGAGTAGTTTTAATATTAAGTATTTTGTTCCCTTGATTAATTATAAATAATTAAACTTAGTATAGAGATCGGTAATTAATTTAGTTAGATAAATAATCTAATTGCCAAAATTAAACCGGTAATAATTAAAGAAAGACCGTCCCGAGATCTCGCGTTTGCAGACACGCATTCGCGTGTATTATTTCGAGGAGTAGGACATCCTTGCTTTAGCGCTCCAGAGTTACTAACATATAAGCACGATATCGATTTTCTCAACGATTCGAGTTCATTGCGCTGGCGCTCCGATCAACCACTGTATCAAGGATAACGCTCGCGCTACTGTACATGCAGGACCGTAACCTAAACTTTGCCTCTTAGGTAAGGAATAGATTAAAAGACTATCTTCTGTTCACAGAAGCGACTTCGCACCCAGTGACGCCAGGACCCGGACCAGGGAGTTCTTACATACATATTTTGTTAGTTACCGTTTATTTCATTTATTGTAAATATTTGTTTAATATACGTGTTAAAAATGCTTTACGGATTTTATTTAAGGTTACAGTGTTAAGCCCATCCAGTACTTACTACGAACCACACCCGTTTATAAAATAAACCCGATTGAGCAAAGCCGAGGCAAAATAAAACCGCGTTGGGTTACCAAACCAGAAGGGCGCATTATAAATATAAGTATAGAACCCTAAAAGAGGGAGCATTACAAGTTATTTGAGAATTTTTTTTTCCAGAATACTACAATTACTCAAAAGTTAAGGCCACTTACTAATGAATCAAGAATATTACAAAGGTGACAAGTGTTTTTCACAATAAAAGATTTATTTAAGCTGTGTTTTATTATTATTAGACCCCGCTTTTAATTTTATCAAATATTTCAAGGAAAACCCTGACATTTATATTATATACAAAAAAATTACAGTCAACCTTCAATATTTTACTTTTAGTCGATAACACTATTAAATGGTTGCGCATATGTATTAATGATTGTACACATATAGATTGTTCACGTTTCATTTTAATAGTGTTATCAACTAAAAGTAAAATATTTAAGGTCGACAGTTAAAATTATATGTTCCTAATCACCTTTCGCATTAACTGCAAGGTTGTTAAAGGGGTCCTTGCCTTTACTATTCACGTACAAGTTGTATATCGAAAATATTTATTGAGTAGCATAACAGACTGCTGTAAATGCTGTCAGGTTTTATCTAAAAAACAAAAATAAAAACTAGATACGTGTCGTGAATGGGGTTTTTAAAAAACGAACTATGCATGCGATACATTTTTTTCGAGCTAACCCCGTATTTTATTTTATAGAAGTAGTCAACCTTGGAGTTTTAAGTTGTAATTTTATGTCTATTAATATACCTAATGCAATGTAAGTTTAAATTAAACATGAATGAAAATAGCTAAACTGCATTATCGATATAGAAGTGGCTGCTCTGGATTTTTTATGCATACACACAAATTACTTTAAATAAAATGACAGTTATCATAGATATACATCAAATTCACTTTAAAAATAATAAATGGAATAATTAGGCAATTATGTATTATAACTGCATTAATATGAATAGGGAAAGTAGCAATTACCCCATCGATGCCGTGTTAAATTAATATGTTTACAAATATTCTTAAAAAATTGTTACTGCAACATATACATCATCATCAAGGATTTGAGATATATTTTCTTCACCCGCTTGAGTGGTTATATTGTAATAACTTATTAACTAGTAAAACATCTAATACCCTAATTCAGTTTCATAATAATGTTCACTCGTCAGTAATTGTACTTTAAATACAGACAAGGGCTAACATATATTTTATTTTACCACTAGTATCACACGGACATACGGTTATTCTTAAAAATTAGCTGCCTTTCATCAAGACTGTGGGGGTACTACATGTGCTTCGAAATCTTCGTTCTCTGAAGCTGTACCGCATTCATCTTTCTTGAGATTATACAACTCCGGATCAGTAGCATGTTTTCTAATACACAAGACAGCAATATAGTGATGTATCCAGCGAAATGGCTCTGCCTTCTTCTTTAAGCTAGAACTTGTTCATGGACCTTGGTTTATAATACGGGGTCTAATGCTAACCTG
Source organism: Vesta saturnalis (assembly GCA_036346205.1). NCBI lineage: Eukaryota > Metazoa > Arthropoda > Insecta > Coleoptera > Lampyridae > Vesta > Vesta saturnalis. Next base: position 429,292 of record JARFJB010002117.1, read on the forward strand.
AAATAATTGATCAAAAATTAAACCGGTTCTAATTATAAATACAGCTTAATAAATGTTTTTATTACGATTATCATCTTATCTATTAATTCTTCTTTATTAGAATCCAATTTTTTTGACAGGGGCGAAACCCGCGAACAGGTACCTGTCTTACAAGACTAGGGTCCTTTATTAGAATAACATTTTCAGCTTAAGGCCAACGGCGGGGTCAACCCCTAGGCTAACTCCAAAACCAAATCCGAGGTCGGTCTCAAGGTCAAAAATACGCCCTACACGTTGGCGGCCTTGAGATCTCCCAAGGTCAAAAGTGAAAGTAGTATCCCACTACTACTTATCTTATTAAAAACACTTGATAATCACAAACTATCCAAAATTGTAGGACAACGCCTACATAAACAAAAAAAATGTATTCCACCTTTTCTGTAGATAATTTTATGGCAAACAAATTTTGTATAAAACAAATTTTCTGTACAACTAAATGTTGAAGAGATAAAGGTCAGGAAATGCGTAAAGGGCGTGTAGTTGAAAAATTCAAATTGCCATAAAGGAAAATTGCCAAGGATACAGAAAGTCTACCCTTGTTATTTACACTTTATATACTAACAGGATAAGATCTGAAGAGAACAGCCGTCAGTCATTACTTTTCTACGGCTCTTATGGACAGGGACTGGATTAGTGTAACAACACTCGATCTTTCAACGCACAAAGTGGAAATTAGAAGAAATGAAATAATCTTAATAATTTTTTTAGGATAATTTCGCCGCCAATTTTTTATACGTTCACGACGTACACAGGCAACAGTGTAAAAACAAAAACAATAATGTATGTCAGATGGACTTTTAAAACTTCATGTCAAACGTTAATAGACATACAGATGTTAATTTAAAAAAATTACAGTCGTCCGCTTCTATAAAAATATCGATAATACAGTTTCAATCTTATTTAATTCGTATTAAAATACTTTACAAAAAAAAGTTATGTAAAATTAAATTATCTTATACAATCATTGTTATTCTGATATTGAAAAGATTTGTACAAACTTAAATTCCACGTAAGGATTTTTTTATGTTTAAGATTTATACGTAGATATTTTTATATCTTTGTTTCAGAAAAACCAAAAACTGCCCCTAATAAACCCCCTCCCCGCCCGTCGCTGGATTTCTCACAACATCTAATCAGCTCCAGAAGAAATGAAATAAAACTTGAATACAAAATTTCAAGTACGTACGTATTATGATTCGGAATTACCATGGATACGAACATACGAACATACGCACATACGCACGTGCGCCCGCACACGCACGCGCATACACACACACACTCACACTCCCACTCCTACTCCCACTCCCACTCCCACTCCACTCACTCACACTCACACTCTCACTCCCACTCAGTCACACTCGCACTCGTACTCGTATTCGCACTCCCACTCGCGCTCGCTCCCGCGCCATCGCCCGCGCCCGCGCACACGCACACACACACGCACACACAAGCACACACGCGCACACACCCGCATACACACGCACGCACGCACGCACGCGCACACGCACGCACTAACGCACGCACACACACAATCACACGAAACTTTGTAAAATGATGAAATAAGTCGACTTAGCAATAGTAAAAAAACCTTCTATGTCTACACATGTACATGTAGGATAGAAGATAAAAAATTATAAAAAAGGTATTTAGAAACGGGTAATTCGTTTTCATAGCAGCCAAAACGCAATTATTGTAAGAGCTCATAAATGCTATTTATGATATTACTACATGAAAACGTTTCGAAGTAGGATGTAGCAAGTTTCAATTATAAATTACTATTTTATTGAAGAAAATAATTTTACAGTTGTGCATAATGTAGCATCCTGGTCTATGCGCACTTACCCAGAATTAAAAGGATTATAACAAGGTCTACTAATACGTAGGTCAACGATGGGTTACTTCTGAACCGCAGCATTCCTAGTTAAAGACAAAAACTTAAACGCTTCTCAACGTAGAAAATTTTGTAGTTGAGGAACATATCTGAGATTATTTTGACGCACTAGGTATATGCAGTCTTATGTTGGGCGTAGGACGTATATTTGATAATATTTGAACGTGAATTTGCACGACAAATTTTTGTGTATATAATGTAAATTGGTGTAGATACTACTCCATTGGAATTGTGAGAAAAGCCTAGAGTATTATGTAAAAGCACCGGAGTCGGAAGTATTACATTTTAATGAGAAATAATGTTTTAATAATACCCCTATTGAGACGATAATGAATACTAATGTATTTGGCTAATGTATTTAATGAATGTGAGTTTGAGATTACTGTAAATGGATGGCGTGTGAATGTATGATATATTGATATATTAAAATGTTTGCTTGAACAAATGCTTTAGTATTTTGCAATGGAAAATTTTATGTATGCTCACGGACAAATGGTATTGGAATATACTGAATTCTGAGCAAGCAAACGTCACGCGTATGTGAGACTTTCATAAAAAATGTAATCTAAATATGAATGTTATGTGAAGTTAATATCGAAATTGAAATTGAAATGTTTCGGGGAATTATTCAGATTTTTTTTTAAATTACAAGATGGCTGACATATTGGTCCCGAGTTTTGGGTTGGGGCGCAAAGCCACGCGATAGAAGACTCCTCTGGGATAAGTTGTTTTGGTTTTAACAGAATACCTATTAATGACGTTTAGCAATATGGATGCCTAGATCTACATAAGGGAAGAGTTACAAGGTAGAAGACGGACATTTGGGGAGGGAGCGCGCAAGTATTTTGTAAGGGCACAATGTCCTGTGCTAAATTACTTGTAAATAATTAATGCCGCAGTATATATTAGTTTACTGCAAAACCCATTTTGGGGATGAAGTATTTAAAAGGCTTACAAGTAAAAGGAATTAATGTAAGTTGGAAATTGTTATAAGACTTTTCCAAAAATTTAAGTAGCGTTTAGACAGATTTGTAATAAACAGCAATCGTTGAATTACAAAAGTATTGTGCATAAAACCCGTGATACAGAAAAGAAACTTTTAGAGTGATCCTTTAAATCCTGGTAAATTGAAGTAGGTGGTATTGAATATCAGCAATACTGAGTTAAACATATGTGCGTTTATTAACAGCGTTAAATAGATCGTGTTTATAACAAGAATTTAGTCATCAAGTGTAATTAAAATATTAAATATTTAAGAGGGTCAATGCCTAATTTTTATACACGTTAAAAGGACGTGAGCATACAGGGTGTGATGAAAAAGTTTACGATAACGTATGTTTCAAAAGTTTTGGATAAATTTATTTTTAATGTTAATTGTACTTAAAGATTCTCAAGATTGAATTGGCGTGTATGTATTTGTTGTTTTGGGATTAAGATAGATTTATTAAGATTACTGACAGGAAATTTAACATGCTCTTTTAAAGTGAAAGAGTGTTGTACCAATTGAATGTTAGAACTTGTGTTGCTAAAATTCTACCTTCCACAGTTAGGTATTCAATATTGTTATTTGTTGTTGTATGGTAAATGTAAGGTGTTTAAAAGTAAATTTCCTCCGCTGATTTTCACTACAGTTATCTTGGCAGTCCGCTTACCAGGGTAAGCCTTCACGACGCCTAGTGAGGTTTGAACGTGCAATACATACCTATGTATATCTTTTACTTACAAACATATACTTCATAAAATACTTTATTTCATAAAAACGACTCGAATGTATTTGCGCTCTATAAGTCATAATCCAGCATTAAACCACCGTTCTCCTACTTGTAATACATAGAAGCAGAAGAAGCAGAAAATAGAGATTTACCGCAATCGGAAAAAATGTATCTAGTGTACGATGGGTAGTCAATCTAGTATTGACGAATTTATGCAGTAATTGTTAACCCTTAGGTTACATTTAACATACATTTTCTCAAGTTGCTAATTTGAGCCCCACGTTGTCTGCCACTATAATTGTTTATTTCGTTAAAGTGAGCATCACAAGTTTTGACAATTTCTTATTAGTTTAGTTTTATTTTAAGTTCCTATCTAGTCTGCTAGGTTACAAAACGGTGACAATTTAATTCATCTGTCAAAAACAATGCATTTTAATATACGTTTTGTCACTTTGACATCGTATAAACTGTTAGTAGGTATGTTTGCAAGTGGATAAACTTTGTTGCTTTTAGGTAGCAAATAAAAGATAAAATCGCAACACCGAAGTTAAATCTTGAAAATCAGTCCAGCCGTTCTTGAGTTTGGTGGTGTAACTAATACGCTCTTGCGACATTGTTTTGTAATGCATTGACTTGGTCTTTTTAAAACGGAACATAAGGTTAATAGTGTTAATATCTTTTGCTAAGTTCACTGAAAAAAACCTCACTCTATATATATATATATATATATATATATATATATATATATATATATATATAGAATAAAACAATTTTGAGATATCTGCTTTAATTTTTGTACTTTGCTTACACTTAAGTAAATGGTGCATTAAAACATTTTACGTTCCTTGCATTCAACCTACGATCATTCAGGTATGTTATATTTAAGGTTTTGAATACAATTTAACATTAATGAATCACCATAACAGTAATCTTTTTCGCATTCAGCCGGTATTGTTAAGGTAGAACCATTCGTCAACAAATAAGAACAGTTTGTCCAATTCAATAGCTTCATTGTTTTATTTATCACGTACACCATTGCGCAACTCTCCCGCTTAAATTCAAAACCAAACTTTTCGTTCTTGGTAGCTTCAATAGAAGATGTAGTTTTTTAATTTTCTTCATTTTGATCGTTTAAGGATTTCGCCTTTTAAAAAGGATTATTTTGATTAAAACTCACTCTCACTCACTCTCACTCACCCTCTCTCACTCTCATTCACTCTCACTCACTCTCACTCTACTCACTCTCCTCACTCCTCACCTCTCACTCACTCTCCTCACTCTCACTCACTCACTCCTCCTCACTCACTCACTCTACTCTCACTCTCACTCCTCTCACCACTCCCACCACTCACCTCCTCACCTCACCTCACTCCTCACTCACTCACTCTCCTCACACTCACTCTACTCACCTCACTCACTCCACTCACTCTCCTCACTCCTCACTCCTCCTCACCATCTCACCCTCACTCACTCACTCACTCACTCTCACTCCTCACTCTCACTCACTCCTCACTCACTCCTCTCACTCACCTCACCTCCTCACTCATCTCACTCACCCTCACTCACCCTCTCACCTCACTCTCACCTCACTCACTCTCACTCACCTCACTCACTCACTCACTCACTCACCTCACTCACCTCACTCCCTCACTCCCTCACTCCTCACACCTCACTCACTCCTCACCTCACTCACTCACCTCACTCCACTCACTCCTCACTCTCACTCACTCCTCACTCCACTCTCACTCCTCACTCCCACTCACTCACTCACCTCACTCACTCACCTCACCACTCACCTCACTCACTCTCACTCCTCTCACTCACTCTCACTCTCCTCACTCACTCTCACTCACCTCACTCCACTCACACTCACCTCACCCCTCCTCACTCACTCACTCACTCACTCCTCACCTATCACCTCACTCACTCACTCACCTCACTCACTCTCACACTCATCCACCTCACTCACCTCACTCACTCTCCTCACTCACCATCCTCCTCACTCACTCACTCACCTCACTCACTCTCACCTCATCTCCTCACCTCACTCCTCACTCACTCTCACTCACTCATCCTCACCTCACTCACCTCACTCCTCACTCACCTCACTCACTCTCACTCACCTCACCTCACTCACTCTCCTCACCTCCTCACCTCACCTCACTCTCCTCACTCCCTCACTCACCTCACTCACTTCACCATCACTCAACTCACTCAATCACTCACTCCTCACTCCTCATTCGCTCACTCACTCACTCACTCACTCACTCACTCAATCACTCACTCAATCACCACTCACTCAATCACTCACTCACTCACTCACTCACTCCACTCACCACTCACTCACTCACTCACTCACTCACCCACTCACCCACTCACCCACTCACCCACTCACCCACCCAAAGATAAAGTATCCTTAATCAAACATGTTAGTAATAAGTACGAACTTAATCGCTATAAAATATCTTCAAAAACAAACAAATTCTAATGAATACTGCCCATCAAGGAATTTTAGCCTACTCAAAACTCATTACACTTTCATAATTTACACTTTTACATTCACGAGATAAGCAACGCTCATAGTATATATGCGAGAGATTTCTTTAATTCGTACGTGGGTGTATTTTGTTTGTGATAGGTGCTTCCACAGTTCCAGTGTTTCGGACTTTTCAAAAGTCACTTAGTAGAGTAGATCAACTTTTAGATTTAATCAATACATAATTATAGCAAGGAAGAAAGAGACTCAATACAAAGCGTGATGATGTGTTCCTTATGGAACCAGACAAAATAACGATAATAAATGTAGCAAAAGTAAATATTACGATTAAAGTAAATGCGAAACCTATTTATAGGAAGAGTAAAATATAGTCAAATAGATGAATTATTTAAACAACGGTCATATCCCTTAACCTCCTTACGCCAAAACCCCTTAACAACACATCTCTTCATAATCTGTATTCAAATGTGCTTAATTTTTTTAAATGTTTCTTTTACGACATAGGCAAAATACAAAAATACAACTATATAATTTATGAGCAATTGTCCACAGATTGTCATTCTATTGTTTAAACTGTCGATATTTTGTTTGCGTATAATATTGCAACGCTAAAAATATCTCTTGTTTAGAATTTACTAAACTTATTGCTTTTATCTAAGTGTTTTAGCGGCTTATAAACAAACATGTGACTTAATGTTATATAATTTCCATATAATATTTTTTTTTACGCATTTCTGCTATAAAACTAAACGTATATTGCATTGAATCTTCAAAAACAATATATCATTTACACTTCGTGTAACTTTTATCAAAGGACTTTGCGGTGATCAAACATGTTACTCAATGCTCTATCGTAAGCTGTAAGAATACGACTGTCTTTATGAGTTATACATTTCGGAAAATCTAGTACCTAACCACATTTGGGTGACAAATACCTTAAGCAATTACGGAAGTAATCTTGACAAAAACTTGGAAGCTGGCTTTAGAGTATTACGTAAGTGAATGATCCCGTGTAGTTCTAAAAAGTCATGGGAAATCCTAGAATACCATAACGTAATTAAAGAAAAGTGTTTAGGGATATATTCGACTTCTAGAGAGTTCCGTACGATTTTCTTCCTATAGTTAACTTTGTGCAGTTTTATTATATTAGTAAAAGCCTTTGTAGTTGCGCTTGACTGCTCGAACTCTCACTAACCCCTTCTGTGATATCTAAAATTGTAAGCTGCCAGCAGCGTAATAATTTTTTTTAAGTAGCGTATAAGAAACATATTCCCATCATTTTGTTGATTATACGCTCTATGTTTCTTCTGCTAGTGTTAATTAAATAGAATATGAATTATGAAATGACAGTTATCATAATTTTACTTGTATCCGCCTAAGTTAAAGCTTTCTAGATTTGTAATCTTTGTACTAATACTTCCGTTATAGAACTATCCCTGGGCTCGCAGTCTCCAGCTTCCAACTGCAATGAGTTATTTATGAGAATTAATCACCATAATACAACTATTTTGGTTCAGAGTGCATACATATTGTTACTAAAAGTTAAAAGAGATGTGACAAGCACTACGAAGTACACAAACTGTAAAAATGGTTTAGTGACATTTTACCAACAGCCGCCCTTACTTGATTTTACTTTGTATAGTTAATAACGGGAATAGCATAGGTACAAAATGTTACTAACAATCACACAAAAAAACAACTTTGACAAAACCAAACGAAATATTAAAATCGTGCGAGTTTATTGTTTTGAATAATTGAATCAAAAAGCAGCATAGATCCAAGATACTCTAATTAACAGCGAATATTATTTTATCTCATAGAGAACTTGAGAAGTTTTTATACTTGTGTAATTAAATTTGAAATAGTTATAGCGTGACGTCATCAGCGTTGATTCTGTCTCTTTCAAGAGCGCCTTGCTACTTTAATAATCAATATTTCTTCACAGATTCATGCTGAATGTTCACTTTAGAGAGAAATCCCGAGAAATATACAAAACGTTACATTTTAAACGTCAATACGAAGAAATCAAAGTTTCTAGCGGTTATCGCCAATACAACAGTAATTTGTTGGCAAATTAATATTACAACAACGTTCATAGTTAAAGGAACCGTTTTGGGTTGCCCTTCTAACATCAGTCAAGTTTAGGAAAGTTAGAACACGTTTTCGTCATTTTGGTAACCCGAGCGAAGACATTAATTCAATTAAAACTACAACAAGAGTTAAACAAACTAATTTATAATCTTAATGGGATAACTTTAAACTTCCATAAGTAACTTATTAATTTTCTAACCCTGTATTAAGGTACGTGACAAACACTAATTGCAATTTATAGGTTATAAGTGATTACACCTACAATCGGAATCATAATTATTATTAATGCAGATAATTTTGGAAAACTTAAAAAGTATAAAGCGTAAATTAATATAAAACTAAAAATAAAATACTACGTACACAGAAATAGTCGTACGTTGTTACAGGTGAACATGGATTTAACACCAGTCGTAGCAGATAACGAAGATGTGTCGACTGCTCAGTGGAATACACGGGTCGTAGGGGTTGTTGTAGAATTTTAATATTTAGTTAAGTCACTCTTTAAATACAACCAAACTGTCATTAATAGTGGGCACCAGAATGTTATTATAATCAAAATCGAAAAAGCACACCTGAACGAACGCAAAGTATAGCCAGTTTAAACAGTCAAATACTCACTTACCTTACGTGGCATCCAACTCCATGTGTACAATAAGTATGGTCCAGGATCTCTACCTGTAAAATCTTCAATAATATCTACACGCCCTCAAGCGATAAAGCGCGTTTAACCTATTTTTACGTTAATGCAAACCCAACCGCATTTAAAAAGAATACGCATCAATTAACACTAAATATTTCGCTAATTATTGAAAACTATTTATCATAAACTAACTTAAAAAAATAAACACAAAGCTGAACAATCGCTATTAGGAAACTCTTAATTTATTATGTTAAACAAAAGCTTTATTAAAAATCGTATCAATTACATTCATGAATTTGCCATGGGATCTCTTTCAAAGCAAACAACATTCGGTAAACAAATCTAACCTTGACTAAAATCGTATAATTATTATATTTTGAAATTTCAAATTCCGTCGCATTTTCTTTCGCTGTGGTCAGGTAGGAGATTATCAATAATATATAAATATAAATATAAATATAAATATAAATATAAATATAAATATAAATATAAATATAAATATAAATATAAATATAAATATAAATATAAATATAAATATAAATATAAATATAAATATAAATATAATATATATATATATATATATATATATTAGAGAGAGAGAGAGAGAGAGAGAGAGAGAGAGAGCGAATGAGATTAGATAACACACAGAATTTACACCCGCGTCAATTAAAACGCATAACGTCATGAACTTATAAAGGAGATGTTGATAATAATCGCTTAAACGGAATTAATCTTGCAAGATCTTATTAAATCTCACAAGTACAAGGATCAATTTTGATCGCTTAACAAGTTTACAATGTTATAACGTGAAATTTGGATACAATGCACGGACAAATCAACGCAATGCTTTCATCCGCGTATTAGGCAGATGAAAGCATTCCATTATATAATATAGTGACTTGAAAACTTCGAATACGTAAATACCCTTACAGAACAAATTGCGTTTATCCGCTTATATCTATATACCTTCACAAATAAAATGTTAATTTCATAAATCCACCTCCAAAAAAAAAAAAAAAAAAGCAAAAGAAATGAGCGAAGGACGGCTTGGACGAAATCAGTCCCCACGTTAGCGGTCCGACGGGAGACGGTCCCTCGTTGTACCTCTTATCGGGAAATCAAATATAGCAATCCCCAAATGGCTAGTTCACTGACTTTGACCTTTTAAATAACTGGCTAACAGATTTGCAAAATATATTTACACGGAACTAGACGAAAACCGATAGTTCGATTTCCTGGTGACATTAATTATTCCACCTGATATTATATACACAAAATATTATGGTTACATATTTACAAAGATTCTACACACAGTGAGTTTTGTCTACTCAAACGGTTGTTTGCGTGTGCAATGGGACGATGCTAAATTACGGTAAACTTAATCCGCTATAAAGCGTTAAACCACTTTGTTAAACACAACCCCTTTCGAGAAGTTCACAACTGACACCCAAGGTCCGACGAAATCAACGCAATACCTGGGATGTTGAATCACTACAATATTCACCAACAGATACTTGGGTAAATAATCCCTACGAAACGTTCATAATTCCCAGGACCGATACTTAACTCCAGCAACCCGCGCAAGACTTAAAACTGACTAATTATCCACCAAAAACCCTTCTTCCCCTCTGCACTTACATCATCCCTTACACGATTTGCGTCATATTTTTAACACTTTCACTAGGGAACTACAGCGTCAGCACTCACGCGACCAAAACAGATTTATTTCATGTACTGACATCGCGCACTTATTTTCAAAACAGGACATATTGTACCTCAAATGAACTTTCTACACTCTACAAACGGCAAATCTTAACCAAAACGAACCGGTGAACTTTAAAAAGACTCGCGGCACCCATTTCCGAACTGTACCTCAAGCTGACGTTATCAGAAACGCAATACAAAAGCAACTTAATATTCTCATCTTATATTTCTCCAAACGCTTTTTAATTTATTCAACAATAAATTACGTTTTTTAATTTTAAAATTCTATTATAACTAACTATACCTTAGAAAACTTTTACAACAATTTCATTTCCAACTGAATTAACCCCAACAAAAAAAAACTGAACGCAATTTGAAATTTTTAAAAATTGGTAAGTTATTTCTCTAATAGGATTTCAGAAATGAGAAAAATCATTTTTCACAGGTGCGTTCCGCACTGTCAAAATCGAATTTGGTTTAAAAAAGCTTTGAATATCGCTATTTTTACGAATTTAATCACTCACTGTGAGATTTATCAACCCTTAATTTATTGATGGATGTTACTTTATCTCTATGGATTCTCTTTCATTAATATGTTTCGATGGACACATTTTTCATTGACTTTCGTAACTATAAATGTCTTGTGCTCAATATAATTGCGTTATATTGAAAATCTCAGTAGTTCTCTTACGTTAGCGTTTACTTACATTTTTAATAATAAAAACAAAAGGGGTCTTTATAATATCTGTAAAGAGTGATCACTGTCTTACGAAGACGAATTTTGTGTTTTGTTTAACAAAAATTAAGACATATGAATTAGCGCAGCTATATATAATATATAATACGAAGGATAGGCAGCAAATACAAGATACGCACTGCCTTCAAATCGACCAGAACGCTCAGGGGAATACTAACCAAAACCAAACCATACAATGAAGATCAGAATTCCAAGAACTGTGTATACAACCTACCATGCGAATGCGGCAGAGCATACATAGGAGAGAGCAGTAGACCACTCAAAGTGAGAACTCAGGAACACAAGAACAACGTCCGCAAGGGCGAAACAGAAAGATCAAGAATCGCTGAACATGTCTGGAACGAAGACCACCGCATCCAATGGGATAACATACAGATAGTGGCAAAGGACGAGAATACAACTCGTCGGAAACTCAAAGAAGCCACATTCATCGCACTAGCAGAAAATCCAATAAGCCAAGCTAGTGTAGAAATGAAACCCATATGGATTCCAATAATGCGCGAAGAGCTTAAGCGCAATACACCTGCGCAAGAGGTTACGGCGCAACATGCGCAATAAACTTCTGCGCAACCACGAAAATAGTTTAATATATATATAGTTCTAACAAATATATATTGGATTACTCAGTGGCTCAGCGGTAAAGGTGTCAGACTAGTAAGTGAAAGGTACCAAGTTCGAATCTGAGAGTAGTCAAGTGCTTGAGAAAAATTAGATATAACAAATGAATTCGACTCAAGTGCGAAAACAGTCCTTCTCAGGACTAAGCCTGATGACGGAAGCAGAGTCCGCTTCCGAAACGTCGCGCTCAAAAAGCATAAACTGTGGAAATAGGCCGATCAACTCCACTAATAGGAAACCACAGTTACAAAACACTTATAATACAGTATATATAACCGTTTGTGCCTATTCACATTGGTATGGTATGTGGTCTACCGTTACTAGTGAAATTGGGTATTTTAATGACTTTCAGTAACAAAATTTTATATTTTGCAATTTCCCTTCTGGAAGTTTTTTTTTCTTTTCAGTAAATAAAGAACGCAGGCCAAATGGACGCCAAACCAGAAGGGCGCGAAAATGTTTCTTATTCATATTACCATAGTGATGTTTGTGGAATATATTTGATCCATTTGATTGGTATATTAATAGGTGATTCAATTGTATTTATATTAATAAAATTAACTGCACCGATAATTTTTAAAGCTGAGGACTTAATTATAATCTACATATCGGTGAACTGATGAACAAGGTAAAAATATAAACTTACAACGTAGCTCTCTATTTTAAAAGGGGTTTATAATATACTGAGCCGGGCTGAGTGCGTGGCGAAGGAGGCCTTCGCCACGGGCGCAAACGACTTAAGGGGGCAAAATGTGAAATTTTCCATTAAAAATAATGATTCTTGACTGCAAGCTCTATATTTCAGAGTGGCGTATGCACTAGTTGTATAACGTTGGGCGACAAACACCAAAGATTACGGAACAAAATCCCAGAAAATGGCATGTGACACGACTGGGTGCACGTGTAAACTCTTCTTTCACTTGTGCAGTAACCCTGGCCTAATCGGTTTCTGGGCGACGCGACGTGCACACTCGTCTCGTCTATTCGTGTTTCGACTAGTCCGGCATCACAGTTTTCTATAAATACAGGAACCCGTTTTATTTGTGTGATGTGCAATTCTTGCCTGTAAATTATTCGTGCTGGCAAAGTTTTCAATCAAATATGTTTGACTTATTGAATGGATCACTAGATAACTATCCGAGCCCCTTTTCCATTCCACAAGTCATATTAGGTGTATAACTTCGTAATTTTGCAATGACACCGATATTGATGAAAGTTTACAAATAGCTTCTACTTGCCTTAGAACTTATAAATGTAAAAATTTGGCCCGCGCTAACATGTCATTTCTTATTCAAAATGTGCACTTTTTCTTGGAGGGTACGTTGTATCTTGTCTTATTACAGTGTTTAATTGTTAATTACTGTTAAAATTTAAATATGTAGAGCGGGGAATAATTTTTAGATTTTTTGATCTCGGTTTTGATAATTGTTGAAGCTCTTCTGAAAATTTCGTCGAAATTGGTATCATTGTAAAGAGCCGAAGGTTTTCCGCCATATTCTACATATTCTACATGAGGATTTGTTATAATCAAATGAAATGCCTCCGAATCAGGATGATCAGGATCCCAGTTTCTAAAGAGATAAAAAATTATTAGAACTTAAAAAAAACACGAGTAATATCTCAAGTTACTTCAAGAATGAAGCGGTTAATGCCCCGATAAGCAGTAATTCTACGAATAACCCCCATATTGCAGGAAGTATTCCTTCTACTTCTTCTTCAAGAAGTACCGAACGAATAGAAAAGAAGAATTCCATTTCGCACGATTTAGACAAAAAAAATTCTTTTCAAGAATCATGAGTTACTGAGAAACCACTTGAACCAGTTGATTTCAATGACAACTACAACATGGCGGATTGCGAAAGGTAATATCAAGATATTCGTTTAAAGGGGACCTGAATTAGGTGATGATCACGATTTTTATCCAATAAGTGATGGTGATCGACGTTTTAATAAAACATGGTTCATGAAGGTTTTGCCAAATGGAGACAGATTGCACAGGAACTGGATTATTTACTGTAAGAGAATGGATGCTTTATTTTGCTTTCCATGCTTCACATATTTGGACTATAGGCTATCGGGACTGACAACATCGGAATCTTTCATTTCCCCGTCATGAAGTTTCTGTAAGTCATGTCATAGGGAAAACTACATCAAATTTCGAAGTTTTGAACGGAGTTTGAATATTGGCGGATTCATAGATGACCATTTGGAGAAAGTGATCGTGGATGAGAAACAAAAATGGAGGTATATCTCAAAGGTTATCTTGGGTCTTAGGGGTACTTCTGAAAAAAATAGGAGAACCGAATTGTGGAAAATTTTTAAACCCAATTGAGCTCATAAGCCATAATGATCCTATAATAAAAAGGTACACAAGGACACATAACAAGAAACAGGTTTCATATTCCTCTCATAAGATACAAGATGGTTAATTTGGTTTCAAAAAAAATTAGAAAAGACATCATATCCAACATACAGAAAGCCACGAATTTTTCAATCTTATTTGAGTGAACACGAGATGGGTCACATCTAGAACAGGTGACTCAAATATGCAGATGAACAAAATTTTCTGGATTTTAGAACAACTAATAAACATACTGAAGAAAACAAACTGATCGAGGAAAAACTGAAAGTGGATGGATTAGATATTGGAAAAATCCGAGGTCAATCCTATAATAATGCTGGAAATATGGCAGGTAAATATAAAGGTGTCCAGACTAGAATTTTAAAGAAGAATGAATTCGCAAGAACTTAGTGGGGGTTCATGCTGTCCAAGTTTAACCTAAAGTAAAGACCTTGTTGGAACAGTTAAGCAAATATTCAACTGCTTCGTGAGTTCGAGTATGAGATGAGAGTCGGAAAGAAATTGAAAGTAAGTATTACGGCATCTAGAGACACAAGATGGTCCTCCCAATATAATTCCGTTCATGCTTACGAACGAAGCTGAATATTGTGATAGATGTTCCTGAAGAAATGTCCATTGTCAGTATTTGGAATAGATACTTCAGAAGGTGCAAAGCTTTTGCTGAAGCCCATGAAGCAATTTACTTTCATTTTTTCCTCAGAACCAAAGATTAGATGTTGAGGAGGGTGCAAGGAAGATAAAAAGGCTATCGCATGAAATTCATAATTATAGATGTGATTTCTTCGAGTCTTCTAAATCATTTGCTGAAACGATTAATATTGAACCAAATTTTGGAGAGGAGAGGAAACGAAAAATTAAAAAAATGTCAAGAGAAGAAGGTAATGAGGCGTTCATTATGGATCAGGAAAGTCCATTGAAATAGGAACTCCTTCAAATATGGACTCTATATCAGTGCAATTTGGAGGAAGACTTAATACTTTGTCAAAAGTTGCTGAAGAATTCAATTTTTAAAAGGAATATCTATAAAAGTCTATACTTGATGAATTGATGATGAAGTTGCGGATTTGACATAGAAATATAGTTCCGATTTGGATCCTTATGAATTTGTCAACGAATAGGAAAGCTTCAAATTTCAAGCATGTGCATGTAATTGGATTTCTGATGTCAAACACTGGTTACCGCAATTGTTCGATATGATCTCCATTTTGTTATAAAACTACCAACCGTTCCTCCAAATTGTATACAGCACTGTGCAAAATTTCTGGTTCAATTGCACGAATTTGCTCTCTAATACTGTCCTCCAGCGTTGTTGGACGTGTTCTAAACACCAAAACTTTTAAATAACCCCACAGCCAGTAATCCGCTGGGTTAATATCAGGCGACCTTGGTGGCCATAAATTTGCAAAATGTCTGCTTATAACACGATCTTGAAAAACCCCAGTTAACAGTTCTTTAACTGGTCTCTAAATATGCGGACGTGCTCCATGTTGCATACAAATCATGTTTTCAATCCCTTTGTACTCGTTTTGCAACTGTAGAATTGTATAATCAACATGTGCAGGTATCGTTCAGCAGTATTAGTTAAAGATACCGCTTCCTCACTCTGTATTTCCTCGAAAGTATGCACCCATGATGAAATTAGCTGTGAAACGGCACCAAACGGTGACTTTTTGTTATGAAGAACTGAACGATTTCATGCGGATTTTCTGTTGACTATATTCGACAGTTTTGAGTATTCACTCCACCATTAAGAGAAAAATGGCCCTCATCTGTCCATAAAATACGGGACAACCATTCTTCCTTTAATTCAAACAGCAGTAGCAGCTTATAGGGATACATTTTTCGTAAAATTTTCCAAACCGTGGAGTATGGCATTTGGAATCGTTTTGATATCGCATTCACACTGCTGATTCCTAGCGGATTAGTATTGGCTAGGTTTTGATTTCCTGACAAAAATCGACATTTGATTCATTCGTATCAACTTCATCATTTTCTATAGTCGCTGTATTAAAAATTACCTTTGGATTGGAAAATTAAAGACTTGCGTTTGCTAGTTTACTTGATACCTGGTTCGATAGTACAAATTTTATAAGTTTCTGTAGTTGCCGTATTAAAGATTATATTCAAAAGTTTAAACTGACACAGTAGTGCCACCTAGAGTATTTTTACGATTTTTTTGTTGGTTTCAAACCGCTTACTTAAAAGTATCTGTTGCTTCCGTCCAATTACTGCTTGAGGGCAGTACATGTAATACCTAAATAACAAGTTTTGACCGCAGAAATCTTTATTTTCTACCAATAAAATTTTAACAAAAATTTAGTAACCATTTTTGTCTGGCTTAATCGATGGCATCATCATTTCTACAAGAGAGTTTTCGAACAAAGTATTTCTATACCTTGTACTGTAATTATTTGGTTAGGAGTTACTAATCGCTATTCGATGGCGGATATATAAGAATGTTGCTTTCACTAAAGGGGTAAACTATCTCCATTTCTCCAATTCCTTTGTATTATAATTCACTAAATTGTTATAGTCAAGACCGAAAATTAAGCATATTTTGTTAATAAACCACGTAGAGCTCGCCTTTAATCTAAAGAGGTAAAACAACGTGATCTGAATCAAATTACAATTACTTACATTACCTTATTTTTAGCTCCTTCGATTTTATCTTCTAGTGTACTACTTGATGATCGTTTTACTTCGGTTTCTCTTGTGTGTCGTGTCTTGCGACTGCTGATTTACGTTTGCCTGGAAGTTACTTTATGCTGTGCGGAGGACAGATATTTCTGCTCCTTAACTGTTTATATTGCGGGTGATTACGAGGATGAAATCGGGCTGTACGTTCGCTAATGACGACTCGAAACTTTCTCACCTGCACTAACTAGGACTCAGCTGATTCACACCAGGATTGAAAGTATAATTATTATTCAAACCAGGTCAGAATACTCCATTATCGCAGGTGTTAATCAATTTACCTCTGAGTTTACTTTATAAAGTGTCATATTTCAGAAGCTGCCTTCAGTAGTGGTCGACACAAAATAAAAAATGTGTTTAAATTAATAATACCACCGAACATTAGAATGAATTATTTACCTTTATTGATGAAGCTGCCTTCTACAGTTTCTTTGTTGAAATAATTATCAGCATTTGTACATCCTTCATAAATACTTTACTATTGGGTCACTGATGTAATTGAATAAATCCGATAGATATTATTTGGTGTGATTATAATAATCTAATTTAGGTTATTTATAACCGAAATTTCACACAAAACACTCCGTGCTATATTATCATCTAACGGTATTTTGTGATTTTAGGGAGTTATTATTCAAAACGCTACCGTCTGGGCAGTGGCGCAAAATAAATCAGTGTGTCATACCGGTTGTATTCTTTGTCCAATTTATGAGCGAGATACTGTGTCTTTTTAAATTCTGTCTGATAGATTTAAGTACAATTTTTAACCTGTAGATAAGAATTCTCAGGCCCTAATTTTAAATGTTTGGATATTCACATGTAAATTCATATTAGGATCAAATGTGAACTGAACAGGCTTCTCCAATAATATAAGCAAATGAAGTTTTCCTTATTATAGGGATTATTATTTTGTAAAGCAAAGGTAAATTTAACTGGAACATTTCTAAATTAAAAATGTACTGGTTGTATATGAATCTTCCTTTTCAGGTTAACACTTTGAAAGATCTTTCAACGAGCTAGAGAGGGGTATTACTTCATTCTAGTAATTAATCAATTGTTAAATCTTATTTTGTTGAAAGTAAAATATCGCGTCCGTATAAATACTGGTCTATTTGTTTAATTATGGAATTTTATAATTTTATCGGGGAAACAATAATATAATTATACTAAATTTAATTTACTATTAGAAATCTGTGTGTGATAAATTGCATGCTCTGTATGTATGCGTCTAGTGTTTAGGGGAAAACGAAATATTCAGATTTTATTAGCATATAGGATATAGTAATCAATAATATAACTTATCTAGCCCTTTTGAGGAAAACTTAACATTAAACATATCTAGTCCATTAATTGGAAGTTTGAAATAAATTACGATTACTGAGGGAACGGTTTATTTACTGTCCCTGTTTCTTCTCCCTGGTTCAAGCTTTACAGGGTCTCTCTCAAGAAATAATAAGTTACTTTTTTCTTTAAAATCTTGTGGCGCTCAATTCTTGTTTACCCTCATTATCACTCTTACTATCATTTTAGTACTGCTCTCTGACTAACCTAATCATTAACCGGGTATATCGGTTATCAAAACTCCAAAACTACCCACGCCAACAAAGTGCTCTACGATTAGCTATCGTTCGACTGAACTCGCAGCCGTGCTGTCTTCTCCAAGAAAATTATTATTATTATCTTTTAAAAATATCGTCCCAACCTATCTAGATAAATCTATTTTTTTTATGTGACGTGGTGTGTTACACACGTTACAAATTTTTATTATTCGCGTGTTGCACTGTAGTTGTCCCTGCATATTCTTTACTCATCGCTGCTTATAACAACAGGGTAAAAGCCTCGATAAAATTACATTACTATCATGTAAGTAATATATTAAAACCTTTTGCACTATTCTTTTTTATTAATTTATAGAATTACTTTCAGCCTAGTTTAAATAAGGTTCAATACGGATGGATGTGTATCTGAGAAATTCATCGCTGGCGCCAATCTACTCCTTCGAGACGTAAATATACAGAAGCCCATATATAATTAAAGAACTTAATTACTAACTGTAATAATAGAAGTATGATGTAATTTCTCTACGATATCTTTCGCAAATTGCACGATGTAATATAATAGTGCTGGCATAATTAAATCGATTATAGATTATAGAGTTAATCGTAGAAACCAAATTAAAATAATTTCTATAAATTTTTATAAATCAATTAGTAAGTCTTTGTTGTTAGATAATAAATAAATGTATGTTTTGGGCAACATTCCGTCCAAATTCTGGCCAACGCTTATAGGTCACACAATTTAGCTATTGGTCACTGAGATAATTAATTTTGTCGCGACTCTAACAAAGTTGGTTTATAAATTTGGAAACGTCCCAAATGCTGTGAACACTCATGGACTACAGAATTTGGCGTTTGGTCTTCGAGGGAATACTTTTTTTCCGCGCCCATAACAAAATTAATTATTTAATCCACATAGATTGTGGGTAACATGCAATCCAAACGATGATCAATACTTATGGACCACAGAATTTAGCTTTTCGTCATAGAGAAAATCCCATTTGCCGTGATGTCGACAAAACTGGCCTGAAAAATATACGTTTTGGGCTACATTCATTCTGAATTTTGACAAACACTTATGGGTACAAAATTTGGCCCTTGGTGATCGATCTTAACTAAACTGGTATATACATATTTCCACAGATAAGGAAGCCACAAGCTTTTTTGGATTTCTACGACGCTTATGGGTCGATTTGGCTGGCTAGAAATCACAAGTTCTGTTTTGTCGTAAAAAGATTGCAAAAATTTCAGTTTCACACTTTAATTCCATCTAAAGTTAGAGAGCGAACAAGAGTAATGAACAGCCGTACAACAGAGCGAGTGAGTAAAAAATCCAGTTACGTTCGCTCAAAAAAAATGGTGTCAAGGAGCTTGCTCAGTACCTTTCATACAGTGGATAAATACCACGAACTTAGAAGAGTGCCTAAAACATGCGTTCAAAAATTCTCAGAAAACGCACATACCGCCCATATAAATTTCATATGGTCCAAAATTTACATCCAGGCGTAATGATATTTACAAAATGTGAACAGAGATGCTCATTTTGAAAGATTTCTTGTTTGGTCTGACGATGTGCACTTTATCAGCGCTGGCATTTTTAATCGCCAAAACAAGAATTTGATCCGAGAATAACCCACATGCACTGTTTCCATGAGAACGATAAGGAAGGTTTGGCTGTAATGTATCATGTTCCATATAGGGTAGTAAGATTGTAAAGATCCAGAATCTTTACAAAAATCCGTAAATTAATCATTTTATTTTCCGTTTATTTTGCATTAAAAATGCCCCAGTTCATTTCAATATTTCCCCTTCTTCCGTAGTTAAAAAATCGTTTTAGATTTCGACGCAAGAACCCCACCAAAGTCGCCACCTCCATTATCTCGCCAAATCACGTTATATCGCGTACTATGTAAGCGGAAGCGCGACGCGATATTTATTATCTTTTTACTTCTTTCGTGCAGTAACTATTTTACTTACCTCTCCGCCGAAGTCCTCCTGCCTTCGTTTCTGATTTCTACTCCTACCTAGTTGGAATCAGAAGCTGTTATTTCTACCTGCCGACCTATTCGTGGTTAAGTCATAAATTTTCTATCATAATTCATCAGCCAGTTTCCGATAGATGATCTATTTTCGGCTTGAGCAGATTATTAATCGATCCCGTCTGCAAAAACACCGCTATACACTAAACACTTACTCGGGTGTATGCGTTAAACAAACAGAATACATAAAATCTTACTCTTTGCTTTTAGGTTGTCGCTTCAAAAGTACTGAGAATTCCTGGGCAATATCCGCGTATGCCTGTGTAGCTATTTTCCTTACTTTGCTTGTGTTTAAAGGTGTACGCCTGTTCAGTCTAGCGTCCTTCTAATGAACCAAAGGGTGTATGCCCGTTTGATTAATTAATCCTTTCATTATATAAAAGCACTTAACACAAACGACCGAGCTGGTAACTCAGTAAAGTCTGCAGACGGTTAATCGCATAATAATCTCCATAAATTTCCGTTTCCGTCAGATTATCCTGGTAAAACCGTAATCAATCCTGTCTACCAGTCATTAATACGAACACTTTGTGTTCTTATCCAGAATACTTCATGAAGTATTACAACCTGCGTCCTGAAGGAGCAAATAAATTCCTTAAATTCAAACCAATTTTAATAAAGTATAAATTTCGATTTAATTTCTCAAAAATACTCCCGTTCCTGTATATTTTTTTGAAGCGATAAGAATAAATCGCATATTGAAAATAAAATATTTAAATGCGTTTATAGAAATACGAAATTATCCCCTTTAGTAAAATGTACTCTTTGTATATCCTTATGTCAACCACTTCAATCGTTAATATAAATTCGTAGAATTTCTAGAAAACAGAAATATTAATATCTAGTCGATTTAAATTAATAATCAATTTGCGTCAATACTTTAATTGCCCAAATATCCAAAAGGAATTAGGGGAAAGTATTAAACTCAGATTACATATTTCGAGCTATAAAATAAAACCAACGTATTTTATCATCCTGATTTACCACTAATCATTCAATTCACATAGAGTAATACCAAGTCCGTAGATTCCAGCACCAGCCCTGAATCCGCCTAGTCAGCGTGGATCGACTCCGGCAGTGGATACCTGGAGAGCCTATTTTGCCTATTTTGTTTTTTTATTTGTTAATTTAGTTTAGAATGTTTTATTTCAGTTGACGTATAACGTAGTTTTAAGCAGTTTATTTAGTATTGTAAACAATAGGCAATAAAAAGTCTGTTTAAGATCGGGTAGATGTCATAAATTCTTTGAACCACACACCCATTCTCTGATTGAAGCTAACGCCGGGCAAAGCAAATAGCTAATTATACAATAAAAGTACACCGTGTTAAAAATAATGAAAGGGTGGTTACAAAATTGTATATCAAGCTTTTAATGGAGGCCTTACCATCAATAGATGAGCAATATTGTACCCGAAATAGAAGTTAATGTGCTATTAGCACACTTTATCAATTATATTTACAACAAGACGACGCTTCTGCCCACAACGCTGAAATTGTTAGAAACTATCCAGATAACCACTTTCCATGCCGCTGAAGGACCTGTAAGATGGCCACCCAGATCACCAGATTTGTTAAGTTCTAAATTTCTCTCTGTGGGGATATCTTAAGCATAAAATTTATAGAACCCAATATCAAACTCTGGTGGATCTAAGTATCGCCGTTGACATGGCTCATATGGAACTACAGTTGAGGCCTGTTATTATTTTAAATGCAATAAGGCACAAGTGTGAAACTTGTTTAAGGCACAAAGGCGATCAATTTGAACATTTATCATAAGCCGGTCAACCAATTAAAAAATTTACGTTTGTAATAACGTAAATGTTGAGCTTAATGTTGAAAAGAACAATCAATTTATGGAAAGCTGGTGACGCATAATCAAATCGTGAAAAATATAAGTACATGGTGTCCATTTCAAAACAGGTACCTTTGATTCTACGTAAAAATATCTATCAGTATCAGTTCTCACTTCTACGTTACTCAACTCTTTTGAGCTAGCAACACCAAATGAACAGAATCAAAGGAAACCTATTAGATTATTTAGTACTTATTTTGTACTAATTTGTACCATTAATAAAAATTTTGTACCCCATGCCGTTTTTAAAAAACCCGTGGCGCTGCCACGTTAAGACAAGCTAGCAGGACCACAATAAAAAAAACGATAAAAAGAAAATTAAAATCACCAATAGAAAGAACTGAATTTGTGCTAATTTGTACCATGAAAATAAATTAAATATTTTCATTTATTCCGTGAAAAACAACCCCCAAATGACTTCAGATATATTAGGCTCAAAAATAAACTAATCTTTCCTATCAGCAGAATCAATCGCTACTTGCACATGCGACTCGGCATAGTATGTACCGGGAAAATATAAAATTTAAAATTTTGTACCCCTGCCGCTCCTTTGAAAACTACCCACGACCCCTATTAGGCTCAAGAGTAAACTACTCTTTCCTATCAGCAGAATCAATCGCTACTTGCACATGCGAGGCAGCACAACATGTACCGACAAAATATAAAGTTTTAGATTTTGTACCCCCGTCGTTCCTTCTAAAGCTACCCTCGACCCCTATTAGGCTCGAGAGTAAACTACTCTTTTTTATTTAAATCTGAATATTTACATTTTGACGGTACATATTATTTCGCGTCGTGTATGTATTAACGGATTCTGCCGATAAAAAGAAGTACTTTACTCTAATAGGGGACGGGGGTAGTTTTCGAAGAAACGACAGAGGTACAAAATCTGAAATTATATATATATATATATATATATATATATATATATATATATAAAAATTAAACTTATTTCGGGTTTAACTCGTGTTGGTTACAATCTATTCGACGCTTCGAAAGCTTCTTTACTTTCTTTTTCAAGAAGGTTAACAAAGGTGAAATTAAATTCAAATTAATTTATGATACTTGACAACTACTATTCATCTAAAGCACTATCACTAGATTTTAATTTATGTTTACTGCGGGTTACTGGGCCCTGGTGGGAAGTTGAAGTATTCTCGTTACTGTGGGATGTTTTATAGCCAGGTAGTGTTCTTGAGCTCTAACATGTAACCTCCTGTTGGTTTGTCCAATGTAAGAGCTAAACCATGTTAGAGCTCAAGAACAGTTGCATCGCCCAACAAAGTACTAGTGAAACTCTGAACTGTTGTAAACAAAGTACTGTTTTAGTTCACTAACAACGCGCAATGACGTATTTGTATACAGGGTGATTGAAAAACAGTAATGGATTTGGCACTCAAAAAAATAGAAAAAATTGGAGCCGTTACTTTTTGCGTCATATTTCGGTTTAGCACCAGAAATAACTATGATTTTCAATTTAAATGCCTATACCTAAATCTAACCTTTTCATTTTATTGGAGAAAAGGGGTTTTCACTTGCCCATATTTGGTTGCGTTGTTGAACTTTTTATTTTTAATCTTACCTGGTAATGCTTTTGCCAACCAGTCATCATGAAAACTATGGAGATATGCTAATGGCATTTGTTTTGACAACTGAAAATATGCGGTCAGGACTCGGATATTCAAACCGAAAGCCATGAACCAAATTGTTGAAAAATACCGGTTCCGTTAAAAGAAAAATTGTTAAAGCTAAACCTATTCTTAACAATGAAAATGTGGAAATTGCAATTTTGGGTTACTTTGTTACAAATCCAACTATGTCAATAAGACAGGTTTCGATAGACTTAGGAGTATCAAAAAGTTCAATTAATAGGATTCTGAAAAAGCACAAGTTTCATCCTTTCGCATTTTCTCTAGTGCAACATTTAAAAGAAGATGAATTTCCGAGAAGAGTACTTTTAATGATTTCTACTTACTAATCACTACGGAAACGAACGACTTTTGAATAACATAATTTGGAGCGACGAAGCGTAATTCACTATAAATGGCATGCTTGATTGACATAATTCGCACTATTGGAGTGACGCAAACCCTCATGCTCTTAGGGAACGAAACTTCCAATGTTTTTTGCGCAGTAAGAAACGATCAAATTGTTATGACACGTTTCTATGACGAAAATTTGAACAGTAAGTTCTATCAAAATGTAAATGTTCAGAAATGAATATGTCCTATGTTCCTACAGGTGAACGATATTTAGCAATACTACAAGAGTTGGAAACTGAGTATCTGGATAATTTACCTCTGGCCGATAGAAGTCAAGTGCTATATCAACATGAAGGTGCACCGCCTCACAATGGCCATATTGTGAATACTTCCCTACAGCATACATTTGCGGACCATTGGATAGCTATTGACGGACCTTTTCAATGGCCACCGCATTCACCAAACATACCGGTTTTAGATTTTTTGTATGGGGTGCCATTAACGGTGAAGTACACAACACTCCTTTAACAACGAAGGAAAAATGTATGGAGAGAGCACAAAACGTATTTCGCTCTTGGAGTCCAAATTCAATAAGAGCGGCAACCCACGCGCAACTGATCCGAAGGTGCGAAAAGTGTCACGAAATTCAATGGCGCAGTTTCGAACATTTAATGAAATGATTTTTTTTTTATTTCTAGTTTTTATGAAGTTCACATTGTAAACGACATTTTCATTGTTAAGAATAGG
This sequence comes from Vesta saturnalis, assembly GCA_036346205.1. NCBI lineage: Eukaryota > Metazoa > Arthropoda > Insecta > Coleoptera > Lampyridae > Vesta > Vesta saturnalis. Next base: position 454,474 of record JARFJB010002117.1, read on the forward strand.
TTTAGCTTTAACAATTATCCTTTTAACGGAACCGGTATTTTAAATTTTTTTAACAATTTACTACACGGCTATCGGTGATGGCTTCTTTTTTTCTGGATAACGAGCAGCATTACCAGCTACGATTAAAAATAAAAAGTTCAAAACGCAACGGAATATGGGCAAGTGAAAACGCTTTTTCTCCAATAAAATGAAAAGGGTTAGATTTAGGTATAGGCATTTAAATTGAAAATCATAATTATTTTTGGTGCTAAACCCAAATCCGATGCAAAAGGCATGGGTTCCAATTTACTGTAAATTGACTTTTTCTATTTTTTTGTGTCAAATTTGTTATTGTTTTTCAATCACCCTGTATACAAATTCGTCATTCCTTGTTGTTAGTGAACTAAAACAGTCCTTTGTTTACAATACTTCAGAGTTTCACTGCAAAATAATTTGCCGTTTGGACAGTATAGGTAACTTTATTGGGCGATGCAACAGTCATTTTTTATTGAAAACTTGGAAATATCTTAAAACCGCTAGAGTTAGGTATATGACATTAAACATAAAGTATGCCTTGAATTGGACGTAGAATCCAAAAATGCAACAATATACAAGGTGTCCCATTTAAAATAAGCAAGCTAATATTCACTTCCGGTATAACCAGAAGTACTGTAATCTTGAGAATATTTTAGATGGATGTTCCCCATCGACTTTAGTAAGTAGCCAAATTCTCAGATATTTCCTATTTATACTTCTTCCATAATCGATCGATGTCGTTCGTCGTGAGACACCCTGTATATGTGTATATATTACATTTCAGATTTTGTACATCTGCATTTCCGTTGGAAACTACCCCCGACCCCTATTAGGCTCAAGAGTAAAGCACTTCTTTTGATCGGCAGAATCCTTGGATACATACAGGACTCGAAATAATATACAGGGCTTTTCACGATGAGCGTTAATTAGACGTTTGTGGCAAACCAGACAACGGATCAACCTGAAAATTTGACAGTATGCATAAATTAATATGATCTACACGCCTAAAATATTTTAGATGTTGCGGTGTTGCCGCTTCTACTATAAAGTAGAGACTACTTTGATTTTTTAAATGGAACACCCTATATATATAATATCATATTATGATTTCCTATTACTTTGTCAACAACTTCATGTACTATTTCCCTATACTTATCTATTACCGTTTAAGAGATATAAATTTATTTTTTTTTTACAAAACATGTACTTTTATAAACGCTGATAATCTTGAACTCTCTGGTACCAAGACGATCAAATTCGAAATGGAGTGGAGTGATACCATGAGGATCTTCACTTCGAGTCATATTTTTATTTGCTTCATACAGGATCTTTAAAAAATGCAGATACTTTGTTCACATGAAAAAAGGAGTGGAAGTCAATTTTTTCAAATGGAACACCCTGTATATTTACACATTTTTGAGCTCTACATCCAATTTTAGATTGACTTTAATCAGATAATGCTACTTCGATTTCGAACCGTTTTCGCGATAAACTGTTTCAAACAGAAACTAACGTGGTTTCCTTGTATTCATCACTTATTTTTGAGATTTAACGTCTATTTTATACTGCGTAATACAATTTCTTTTCGATTTAGTTTTTCAACAGTCTTAAATCAGTCAGTTCGAAATTGATATGTACCTTAGAAAAAGTTACAATTTGTATGCATTGAGGTATTGAGTGTCTCTACAACATTGCAAATTAATATTTTTTAATAGTGTGCTTTGGAAAAATAAATGATCCAATTTTGAAACGTCAAACTTTCGTTGGTGGTTTTGACTGATAGTGATACTAACTATAATAACCAAAATGTCAAGATTAGGTTACAGTAATGAAGATTTCTTGAATTTATTAATTATTCATGGTGAGTGCAATAGAATTGCAAGTAGAACATGCCGAGTATTTCATGAAAGATATCCACAACTTCCGAAGCCGAATAATAATGTGATAAATCGACTACTACAAAACTGTAGGTTGAATGGAACCTTTCGTCCAAAAATCATTCGTAGAAAGCCTGAAGTGGATGATGATGACAATGACATAACAGTTTTGGGATTTTTTAATGCATTTCCAAATGCTTCTCTACACGAGGCTGAAAGGGAGATATGTATACCCTACGTGACAATTTATCGCATTCTTAATAAGCACAAATGGCATCCCTATAAATTCTACTGTGTCCAACATTTGAAAGAGACTGATTTGCCTCGTAGAGTGGAATTCTTTGAATGGTTACTTGTTAAGACTCAAGAGGATGAGCATTTCCTTGACAATATCATACGGACAGATGAGGCCAAGTTTACAAAAAATCGAATTTTCAACAGACACAACAATCATTATTGGGCGCCAGAAAATCCTCATGTCGTTCGCCTAAGGGGTTTTCAAGAAAGATGGCAATTTAATGTATTTTGTGCCATAAAGAATGAGTTAATTTTTTACATCGACTTTTATGATGATAATTTGAATGTAACAAAATATGAAGATTTATTGAGAAATGGATTCAAATGATTTTAAATAATAGGCCAGGAAGAGAACGTGTATGGTATCAAATGGATGGTGCTCCACCTCATAATTCTCGTTCAGTAGGCGAAGCTTTAACTGAAATCTTCGAAGACAGATGGATTGGTAATAATGGACCTTTTCGTTGGCCTCCTGGAACACCAGATGGCAATCCAATAGATTATTTTGTGTGGGGTTTCATTAAAAATATGGTTTACTCCAACCCAGTAACAACAATGGAAGATATGAAATCGAGAGTTAGAACTGCTTTCAATAGTTTAACTCCAGACTTAATCAGAAGCGCTACACATGAAAATCTTTTGAAGAGATTGTAACGAACCGCAATTCATTACTACAGAATTTTTTAATTAATTATTTAACAAACAGCCCTCGTAAAAGAAATGATGTTAGATTTCTTAGTATTCAAACACCTGCAATACCTAATTTAATATTTCTTAGTATGTCGTTTGATTGCACAACCAAAAATTAATTTGTTATCCCTCCAACGTAGATTTCATAAAACATCGAATGTTTTATACGTCAGAGTAATCTCCGCCAATTACAGATAGGATTCCCCCAAACGGAAGCCACCACCGCCTACCGAGAGTCCCCTATAAAAACCGCGCCGCGCACCTTAAAAAAAAGTACCTGTAAACCGGTAGAAGAGTAGAAGAAGAGAAGAAGAGAAGAAGAGAAGAAGAGAAGAAGAGAAGAAGAGAAGAAGAGAAGAAGAAGAAGTTTTTATCCGATCCTAGCGAAGTTCCATCGCGCCTCGTGATCGCATCCCGCCGCCGAGAATTATTTAGTTGATTTTACCAGCTCCTGTATTAGTTAGTCCGTTAGACTAACTCCGGTTCCAGAAAACCTGCACGTGACGGTTGTTTTAAAGTAAATCGCCGCAGACCTAGTGATAGCCGCCGCAAGTTTAGCTCCCTGTATTTGCAAACGCGCACCGCGAACCTTTTGTAAATAAATAGCTATCCTCGACCTTTGTGATTAACGACACGTAAGTCTGTAGAGTAATTCATTACACACACACATACACACAAAACCCTCAGGCGGCGACGAGCTAAGTCCCGAAGCAGTCGGGTGTACACACAGATTATACACAAAACCCTCAGGGAGCGACGGGCCAAGTCCCGAGGCGATCAGGTGTACACACAACATACACATACAAAAACCCTCAGAAAGCGACGGGCCAAGTCCCGAAGCAATCGGGTGTGTATACACCACCTACCCATACCACAGGTGTTTCGACGGGTCAACCCGAAGTCACCTAGATCACTACACGCTACCACACACCTGACGACGGGAGCTAGATAGGGCTATATAGCCCTGCATTTACTCTCATTTACATTCTAAACAACTGCAATCACCAGCTCGCTGGCGAAGACCGAAGTGCCTGTAATCACAAACGAATTAAACGTAGAGTATCCGTCAAAGACCAGTAGAGAAGAAAAACCGTACATCGATAACCACGCGCTTAGTAATAGGATTTCAAGAAAACAATCAATTAATTGTTTTCCACCAGCTTATTCCGCAAGTATAAAAACCGCGTGTTGTGCGTATACACTTAGGTAACGTTCGCTTGTATCTACGTGAGATTTCGTTCATTTACATAAAAGAAATCACCACCATAAAATTACATCCCAGAAGATAACGCGCAAATATATTAATTATACAACCAAACGTGTATAACCCGCCCAGCCTAAATTCAATACGAAAGTAAACCTCTCAAGATGTTAATACTATCGAACGTAATAGATCGCGAAGGTAAATTGCTTCACGAAGCATACGCGCCTGTCCGTCTCCCAGTAATTACTAAAGTTAAAGCAGCAAGCAAGTAGGCCGGTGAACGCTGGTCATGCGTACGACCGTGAACTCGGGATATCGATTTTCACTAGTGACCTAGATCTGCGCAACCCCCGTTTTAAATAACCAGTAGTTTGTTTATTCATTCTTTTCTTTTGTAGACAGGGCCGTATCCAGCATAAATAATTAATTAAACGCAACGTTATTAATCATTTAAACATTACGTTCCTCATTGAGTGTAACTAGGGAGTATTAATATTTGTTTACAGAAACGACTTCGACAAAACTAAGCCGCCTTCCAGAGTGAGTGGATGGAATAGGACATCCAAATTCTCCGTCCAAACCTAGTGGATGCCCCGACGCCGCTGTCTAAGTATTAAATTCAAATTGTTTTCTCATTTTTTTCTCAATTTTATGTTTATGTTGGTTGTTCATAATGTTATTAGCCTAGTTTAAGTGTGAATACGTTAGACTTGTATATAATAGAATAATATACTATTAAACCGTTTTACTATAATTATTTTATGTGGACAGTGTAGAGCTAAAGTTTAAATCTTCCGACGAACCCACCCCCCTTTTTAGTTTCTAATCTAAAGACCGATTGCAGTTTAGCCGCGGCAAATATAAAAATTGTGAGAAAGGACCTTACAAGATTACATGTTTGTTTAAGTAGAGGTGGAGATGTGTTCGAACATATTCTGAAATACACTGATAATTGAATTAACTTACTAATTCATGAAATTATTTTCAGCTCGTGTGTCAGCGTTAATAAAACTATTGTTTGAAGAGAAGTTTCATTTGATGGTTGAAGGGTATTTTAATAATTATATTATTTATTCATTGTATTATCTGTGACTGATAAAGGAACATCGAACGGAACCTGTTACATCTCAAAAATAAGTGATGAATACAAGGAAACCACGTTAGTTTCTGTTTGAAACAGTTTATCGCGAAAACGGTTCGAAATCGAAGTAGCATTATCTGATTAAAGTCAATCTAAAATTGGATGTAGAGCTCAAAAATGTGTAAATATACAGGGTGTTCCATTTGAAAAAATTGACTTCCACTCCTTTTTTCATGTGAACAAAGTATCTGCATTTTTTAAAGATCCTGTATGAAGCAAATAAAAATATGACTCGAAGTGAAGATCCTCATGGTATCACTCCACTCCATTTCGAATTTGATCGTCTTGGTACCAGAGAGTTCAAGATTATCAGCGTTTATAAAAGTACATGTTTTGTAAAAAAAAAAATTTATTTATATCTCTTAAACGGTAATAGAATAGGGAAATAGTACATGAAGTTGTTGACAAAATAATAGGAAATCATAATATGATATTATATACAGGGTGTTCCATTTAAAAAATCAAAGTAGTGGCTACTTTACAGTAGAAGCGGCAACACCACAACATCTAAAATATTTTAGGATTGTAGATCATATTAATTTATGCATACTGTCAAATTTTCAGGTTGATCCATTGTCTGGTTTGCTAGAAACGTCTAATTAACGCTCATCGTGAAAAGTCCTGTATACCGTCAAAATGTAAACCTAAAACTTTATAGTTTGTTGGTACATATTATGCCGCGTCGCATGTGCAAGTAGCGATCGATTCTGCCGATAGGAAAGAGTAATTTTCTTTTTATAGCTTTTTTATTGTGGTCCTGCTAGCTTGTCTTAATGTGGCAGCGCCACGGGTTTTTTAAAAACGGCATGGGGCCCAATATTTTTATTCATGGTACAAATTAGTACAAAATAAGTACTAAATAATCAGATAGGTTTTCTTTGATTCTGTTCATTTGGTCTTGCTAGCTTAAAATAGGTATGTTACTTGCTATCAGAGATACGAGAAGGGTCCTAAAATGACAAATTTCCAAAATCGCGCTGTATATCAGAATCGAAGAGTGCCATGTCTAATCCATCATTCATAAAAAAGGAAAGCGAAAACTGCCCTTCCTATCCAAAGCCGTTCTTGAGATACTTCACAAAACCGTGGAAATCGGTACACACGGTACATACTCAAAGAAGTGATTTCTGTATAACTTTTCTATAAAAATGTAAACTACGGCAATAATTCTTGCATTTCCAATTTATTTTTTTAATAATTCATCTACCTATACAGGGTGTGGCGCGAAGAGTTTTGATTAAAAGTAATGGCGGATACAGTTATGTTAAAAATCTGAAATTACGAAGCTGAAGGTTTTGGATGACGCTGAGTTCAAATATAATATTGTCCTGAATGTGGCACTTCCGGTTATACCGGAAGTAGACGTCAACTTTGTTATTTTAAATGGAACTTAATATTTTTTATTTTATTTTCCAATTCTACATGAAATTGTAGATAAAATTTGTGCACAATGTCCTATACCAAAAATGAAGTATTTTCGAGATATTTCGATTTTTTAAAAAATTTTGAAAAAATCCTAGTCCACATTGAATAACGATATCTCCATTAATAACGAAGCTAGTGACATGAAATTGTAACCAATAAACAACAAGCGCTTGCCCGTTAACTCCATATATCCATCTCATAGATATTTCATACAGGGTGTTTTAAACTTAGCCGCCAACATGCACAATTTAAATCATTTATAAGTTGCTTACTTTAAATAGAACACCCTGTATTTTATTACATTTTCCGCTGTATTTTTTTAAGCCAATTCGTTTGGTATCAGTATTTCCTATACCTAAATCCAACTACTTTTGAGATATTCATTATCTTAGTTAAAACATAACAACACTTAATTATTTCAACATTAGTAAAGGGTAGGCCATAGCTGTCAAAGATTTAATAGTTAGAACATTAATTGTTTATGTTGTTTTGATAGTTTCCTTTACCAGTTTGTATTTCATAGTAAGTGATGGCAAATGTAGGATATACTAATGATTATTTTTAAATCTTATTATTACGGCGAGTGTAATAGAATTGTTGAACGGACGCCGTGTTTTTGCAGAAAGATATCCAAATCGACCAAATGCAACTGGTGATATTGTAAGGAGATTGCTTAAAAACTGCCGTCAGTTTGGTCAATTTAAGACAAAAATTAATAAAAATAAACCACTAGTGGACAATGACATAAACGAAATTAATGTTTTGGGTTATTTTACGGCCTCTCCAAATGCCTCCATTAGAGATTGTAAGAGAGATGTTACTTTGTCGACGAGAACAATTCATCGCATTTTAAAAAAACACAAATGGAAACCATTTTCATATCATTTGGTGCAACTCTAACAATTAGGTGATCTTCCTCGAAGGGCAGAATTCTGTGAATAGTTTTTAATGAAGACCCAAGAGGATGAAAACTTCATAAAAAAAGTTATATGGTATGATTAAGTAAAGTTTAGCAAAAATGGATTATTTAATCGACATAATTCCCATTTTTGGTCTAATGAAAATCATATGTTAGTAGAGAATGTTATTTCCAAGATAGTTGGAGTTTTAATGTTTTTTGTGCAATAAGACGATAAAATTTTAGCATTAAAATTTTATGTTGAAAATTTAAATGGTACAAAATATTGCCACATTTACGAAGAAGCCATACGATCGGCGTTACATACTTTAAGAAATGGAGAGGCGGCTTCAGCTTGGTATCAGCAAGATGGAGCACCTCCTCATAACTTTTTTGCCTGTTGCTCAGCATCTTTACGACATGTTTGATGATAGATGGATTGCCAATCAGGGTTCGTTTCGTTGGCCAGCTCGCTCTCCTGATTTGGTTCCTCTAGATTATAGTATTTGGGGTTACATTAAAAATCAGGTATTTTCCAAACCTGTTACGACAAAGGAAGAGAGATGCAGAGAGTCTTACTTGCTAATTTTGAACACTTATTATAAAACTTTATTTGTTTAATATTACATTTAGTTATTTTTGTTTGTAAGTTATCTAATTAAATTAATACAAAATACCTAGTCAACGTTTTTAATGATATCCACAATTAATAATCTTTTCAGGCTATTGGTTACGTTTCAGAATTAATAAGTTATGAAAAAATAACAAAATATCACCTTAAATAATGGAAAGCATGGCCTACCCTTTACTAATGTTGAAATAAATAAGTGTTGATATGTTTTAACTAAGATAATGAAATATCTCAAAAGTAATTGGATTTAAGTATAGGGAATACTGATACCAAACGAATTGCCTTAAAAAAATACAGCGGAAAATGTAATAAAATACAGGGTGTTCTATTTAAAGTAAGCAACTTATAAATGATTTAAATTGTGCATGTTGGCGGCTAAGTTTAAAACACTCTGTATGAAATATCAATGAGATGGATATTGGAGTTAACGGGCAAGCGCTTGTTGTTTATTGGTTACAATTTCACGTCACTAGCTTCGTTATTAATGAAGATATCGTTATTCAATGTGGACTAGGATTTTTCAAAATTAAAAAAAAAATCAAAATATCTCGAAAATACTTCATTTTTGGTATAGGATATTGTGCACAAATTTTATCTACAATTTCATGTAGAATTCGAAAATAAAATAAAAAATATTAGGTTCCATGTAAAATAACAAAGTTGACGTCTACTTCCGGTATAACCGGAAGTGCCACATTCAGGACAATATTATATTTGAACTCAGCGTCATCCAAAACCTACAGCTTCGTAATTTCAGATTTTTAACATAACTGTATCCGCCATTACTTTTAATCAAAACTCTTCGCGCCACACCCTGTATTATTTCGAGCTTCCATTTTGTGATGGCAGCAAACAAGTGTTGGCATACTGCAGAAACTTGTAGAGTGCAATAAACCGGAAAATTCACAACTTTTTCATTTTTATTTATTCAATTTCACCGGAAATACCTAAAAGATAAATTGTTAATTTGTCTACTTAAAGGTTTCTATTGATAAAAAATAAAATATAGAACTTTTCCTTTGTTACAAGTGTTGGTAACATTGCGTGCTTCTTTAATCTTTAATAAAAAAAAATAGAAAGGTCAAAGAATTTAGGTTTAATTCCATACACCTCGTATTTTATAAATCACTTTGACCTATCAATTAAAAGTTCAATGCTGGCGGTAATGTATAATAATTACGTTCATTGTTTATTAAGTTGAGATAAAAATTAAATCTTTTTTCATCATTAGAAGAATGATACATTTATCATTGTTTCTACGGAAATGGGATGGACAAATGTCAATTAAACAACAATGAAATGTATAAATAAATCTTTTCATTTGAGAAAAAAAACTTTTCCTTCTGTACGATGGAGGATTCTTTTATGTAATCTTGCAATTTATCAAATATGGCTTTTAAGATTATGTCGTTGTGGTTTTGATGGTTGACCTAGTTTTGTAACGAAAATGACACACTTTATGCTTTTTTTTTTGTTACGATCCGAGGAAAAAAATTTATTATAATAAAAAGAGAATGATTTGCTGAAAAATATGGGGAATAGGGTGGTTATGTACTAAGTTTTTCCGCTGTTTTTATAAATGTTTAGTTTGAGAAAGGGAAAATGATTCATGCTTTTCTAAAAATAAATGTATAGTCAGCATTAAGTTAAAATTACTATTTTTCAGAATGTAAACTTTCACCATTGTTACATATAATTAAAAATACTTAGCTTTAAATGGTGTATGTTTATATTTACATTTTACATAAATATGTACGTTTCCATAACAATTACAGTTATTGTCCTCAGTAGTGGTAACATCTTTAAGAATTATTTAAGAGTTGTTGAGGTGGAACATCGCGTACCATTCAGTTCTACACACATAAACACAAAATTTACATCGATTGGGCATCTCGATAGCGCAGTGGTTAGGGCGATACTCTAGCAAAATACAGGTCGTAAGTTCAAATCCTACTCGAGGTAAACTTTTTATTTACGTATTTAATAATTTTTAATTACATATTATTTTTGAACTTATTCGTTCATAGCAAGACTTGTAGTAAACTATAAATTTAAAGTTGTGAAAAACTTTAATATTAAGGTTGAAGTGCCATCATGGTACTAAACAGTTCGTTTTGAAACATTACTTAATCTAATTGTAGATGATCGTTTTTCGCCGATGTTTGTTAACTTTAAATTGACTGAACAAGAGAACAATTACAATTGTTAGTTTCACGAAATGTACGTAAAAATAAAATCTTAATGTTAGTTGTTTCATGCAACTACATTTGTGTTTTTACGACAATTCCTGATTCAAAACGAACTGTTTAGTACCATTATGGCACTTCAACCTTAATATTAAAAAAGTTACACAGTTCATGAAAAAAATTTTCATAATTATTGAAAACCTTTAATTAGAAATTTAACCAAGAAATGTTTTTTTTTTGTTAATCATTGTAACTGTTATTTTACAGTGAAAACACAATGTAGTACGTTTAATAAGATTTTTTATTTTAATTTTAACTACATATGTCAAATTGTTATAATGCTTTGGTAACGTCAGTGACATGGAAATTTCAACACCAAGAAGGGGTAGGAATTTTTGATCAAACTTGACAGAAATGTGTAACTTCTAAATGGTAGGAATTGATTAAAATTTAATTCATATGGATCAGGTGGTAATGGCTTATCTAACAGTTCGTTTTTTCGAACAATTTTTTTAGGTGTATATTGTGCGAGATTGTTTTCAGTTTTTTATTGCTTTCGCTTGTGATTGTTTACTTTGAGGATGTGATCATGCCTAGAGTACGCCAACGTTGAAATTATCTCCAATTAACCGAATTCGACAGAGGTCGTATTGTTGGTTTGCGCGAAAGTGTTTTTTCGTTTAAAGAAATCGCAAATCGCTTTAACCAGAACCAAGCCACCATCATGCGCTGCTATCAGGCATGGACTAGAGAGAAACACTGCAGAAGAGGAACCGGGGGCAAAGCAAAATAAATAAAATGTAGGACCGCCATCTTCAACTTATGCCAACAAGAGACTGATTCTCAAGTACCAGATCAACTGCCGATCAATGGTTAGCTAACGATGGTCGTCCTGTAACCCTTCGAACGGTTTACCGAAGAATCTTTCGGCTTACAATCCTATCGGCCACATCTTGTGTTAGCACTGACGGCTCAACATCGACGCAACGTTTGTAGTGGTGTAGGTTGAGACTGCACTGGAACCAAGAGTGGCATAGTGTGGTGTTCACTGATGAATCCCGATTCTGTTTGGAGATGCATGATGGCCGTATGAGGGTCAGACGAAGGTGTGCGTAACGTCGAAATGTTGGATTTTCTGTTGCGAGGCGTTTACACCCAACTGTAGGGATTATGGTATGGGGTGCCATAACTTATAGGAGTAGGTCTCCTTTGGTATTCATCACCGGAAATATTAACCCCGAATGATATGTGGATAAGGTGGTAGAACCCCATATTCCTCCATTTCTTCGGCAGTTGGACGACCCACTTTTGCAGCAGGATAATGCCCGTCCCCATATTGAAAGACATTGTTTGGGCCGATTTGCAGAGGATAATGTTAATCTCTTGCCCTTTACACCCAGATCTCCCGAGCTTTCACCCATCGAGCATTATGGGTAGAAGGCTGAGAATCTTGCAGCATCCTCCTCAGACACTGCAAGCTCTACAACACGAATTACAGGTTACTTGGGACACAAATAACTCAATAGGACATCGACCATCTGCTAGAATCCATGCCACGACAAGTGGAGGAATGTATAACCAACAGGGGAGACCAACCCATTATTAATTAAAATTATGTTTATATGTTGTTCTTTTTCTTTGAAATTTTAATCAGTTCCTACGTTTTAGTAATTAAACGTTTCTCCAAGTTTGGTCAAAAATTTCTACCCCTTCTTGGTGCAATTTCCATGTCACTGAGTATATAATTGATAAAGAATTTACTTAAAAGTCTAGCAGAAAGCACAAAAAACCTAGACATACCAAAAGCTAAAATTAAAGTTAATATGTACCATTGTACCTTTTTTTAGTTCCAAAACCGATTTAAAAGGGGACCGTTTTGCCTATCAAAGGTATTAGGATGTTTATATACTTCAATAGCTTCATGTTGTAATCGAACATAATAATTAGTTTGTCTTGACAAATATTTCCACATTATCAAATTGAATGTCATGATTTAAATTATTTACAGCATGTTCAGCTACCGCAGATTTATCGGGTTAATCTAATCAATAAAATCTCATATGTTGTTGTCTTGTATCAAAGCTACGTTTTGTGGTCCTAATGTATACTTTTCCGCAAGAACAAGAAAACTTATATACTACGCAAGATGATAATGGGTATGAAAAATCTTTAGGTGACTAAATATTATTTAATCCTAATGCCATGACTAATTAGGAATTTTTTCTATTTCATCAGGATCACAAATTTGTTTTGCTCGATCCACTATTTTAATTTTTAATTACGCCAATTTTTTGACGTGGATGGTGGTTTAATAATTTATGAGGGCATCTATCAGTGCATGTCCGCTTGCGGTAAACGTTTAAAGATAGTGAATTTTAGTTGTAGGTATTAGTATGTCAAGAAACGGAACTTTCATTAGTTTCCCTTTCGAACTGAAGGCTTAGATGAATACCATTTATAAAATTTTAAATTTCAGGTAGTGCTTCTTCTCCATGTCTCCATATAACAAACATGTCATCTACATATCTATACCAACATAAAAGTTTTTTAGGTGCATTTTGAAACGCTGTTTCAAATTTTTCCACGTAAGGGCTACCCATTACTACATATAATTTATTATTCCACTGAAAATAACTCGTCATAAGACTTTGAAAAAATATAATCAATATATTGATCACGTTTGTAGAAAGTAAAAAATATCAAAACTGACCATTATATCACACTCTTTAATTTTAAATTTGATTTTCACTTTTTTCACTGTCAGCCCCTTCTATCATTAGATGGTGTTCTCATTTATCCTCTTCAAGGCAGTTTGCGTTTTGATATTTCATATATTCTTAAATAATTCTTAAAGGTGTTACCACTACTGAGGACAATAACTGTAATTGTTATCGAAACGTATAGATTTATATATAACATAAATATAAAAATACACCATTTAAAAACCCAAAAACCAGAATTTTAATTTTGCAATTTATCAGGTTTGTTTTATTAAATTTGATTTATTTTGTACAATATCGAACTGTACCAGCCTACTTGCGGTCTATGGTCTAAATTGTTGAATTAAATGCCACAAATGGGATCTGCTCTTTTTTGTGTTCATAATTTAATGCCACAGATTCGAATAACTTTATTTCACGTTTCCTTCTGCTGTAATTGTACACTATTTGGGACACAAAACTAATCTAACCTTATTGCTTTAAGTGTTGCATGTGGGACAATAGTCTACCACCGCAACTTATGGTTTTCGTTACTATGTAGAACTAAAATCCTGCACGGATTTTACGGGGTCTTCATTTATAAGTATAAGAGGCTCATCTAAATAACTTAAATATTCGATCAGTATTATTGGCAGAGTAAGGAATAATGGACCAGATTCATAAAATTATCGATTTGCCTTATTAACCAAAAAATATTTACATGTACCTAAATATGTTCGCTTTAAAATCGGGGTTGCTTCTTAATGAAACTAAATGTTAAATACTCCGACGCCAACTTGTTTTTAAATATGGAATACACAAGTAAACCATTATACAATAAAGTTAAAAGAAAATTTCTACAATAACAAATTTTATTACACAACCTATATTTAATTATAAACGGAAATACCTTAATGCTAATGTTAGTAACGTTATAATCTATAGAAACGGCTCCATTCTGGTTCAGTTTTGGAAATTGTTGCGTAATATTACTTCAGGGTTGAAATAAATCTGGATTTATGTGCCTTATGATTCCCACATGAATAAATTTGCAGAATTAACGAGTTTTAGAATTCTACTTCCCATTAACGAAGGTGATTACCTGACTCTTGATTGATCGTACTAATACCGTAAATTGGATTAACGGTAAAATAATTAATTGCGTAGATGTGTATAAACGTGTGAAAAGTAACAGTAAAGGTGAAGTTACAGTAAAAATTAAAAGTAAAAATGCCCGAAATGCAAACGTCTCAAACATTGTAAAATAAACCGTAAAATTTACAGAACTTTTAATAAAAAATATTTAACAGAGCAAAAATGGATGCTCTACTACCTTTCAGTATCGCACAAAAAACGACGCCCCCAAAAGTTCTTTGCCCATGAACATGTCTGAAACTGAATGTGATAACGATATGCTTTAAATAAGTAAATTATATTTCATGCAGCTATGATATGCAGCACACATGGCACGAAATGCACGTTAGTTGCCTACAGAAAGGTGAATTATTAACAACACGTTCGAAGTTTGTTACAGTATAAGCCATACTACTAACCTTGACCAAATTTCACTCCCCTATAATAGTGTTAGTCATATTTTCCGATCTGTCATGGCTCTCACATTTGTTGGCGTAGTATAGCCACCCATACATGGGTGTCAATAATAGCTTTTCAAATAGCAATAGCGTAATGTGGTCTGCTGGGAAACTATATGTATGTACTGAACCGTTGTGAAGTTAGCCCCTACAGGTTTAAAATTATACATTTTTTTTGTTTGCAATTGTTTGTTGGCTATTTTAGTAAGTTTGTTGGTTATCGTATTGCAATAGTTTTTTGGTGTTAATTGGTTATACATATTTTCTCAATAAAAATTTTTAATTTAGGCGTGAAGTGAAGTTGGTTGTTTGTTGGTGTTTATTTGCTATTTTTGGTTTTAGTTGCTTATTAGTATTTTCGGAACACATTTTTTTAAATTTAGGCGTTAAGTTAGCTGCCGAACGTTAACAATTTTCATTTTTTGATCCGATTGCTTGTTGGTTGTTTTTGGTTATTTTGTGTCGTTTTCTAAGTTAGTATTTTTCGATATGCCATGGATATGGGATGGCGTCGTAGAGTACAGTCATGTCACCCATGTATGGGTGCCAATAATAGCTTTTAAAGTAGCATTACCGTAACGTGGTCTGCTGAGATACTATATGTATGTATCCGCAGTTGGGAAATTAGCCCCGCAGGTGTAAAATTGTTTATTTTTTTGTTACGATCGTTCGTAGTTATTTGTTGGCTACTTTTGTCTTAATTGCTTATTACTATTTTCTCATTTTAATTAGACGTGAAGTTACCCATCCAAGACTAAAAATTTTCATTTTTTATTGCAATCGCTTGATGTTTGTTGACTGTTTTTCGTCGTTTGTTGGTTATTAATATTTTCCTAATTGAATTTAGGCGTGAGTTTGGCCCCCAAGCTATTTTTTGTTATTAGTGTTTTTGATATGCCATGGCACTCACATTGGGATGGCGTCGTAGAGTATAATCCTGTCATCCATATATGGTTGCCAATAATAACTTTTTAAGTAGCATTATCGCAATGTGGTCTGCTAGGATACTATATGTATGTATTGCACCGTTGTGAAGTTATCCCGCCAAGTTTGAAATTGTTCATATTTGTTACAATTGTTTGTGGTCGTTTGTTGGTGTCTGCTGGGTATTTGTGTCTTAGTTGGTTATTACTATTTTCTCAATTACGTTTTTTAATTTAGACGTGAAGTTAGCCTTGCAAGTCTAAGCCTTTTCATTTTTTTATTGCTATCGCTTGTTGGTATTTGTTGCCTATTTTTCGTCGTTTGTTGGTTATTGGTACTATAGTTTTTAATTTTGTTTGTTGATCGTTTGTCGTTTTTTTTTTGTTGTTAGTATTTTACGATATACCATGGCACTCGAGTTTAATTCCGCAGTAAAGTATAGCCAAATTACCCATATATCGGCACAAATAATAAATAGCGTTTCAAGCATCATCGCAATGTGGTTTGCTAGGATACCACATGTATGTATTGCACAGGTGTGAAGTTAGCCTCTCCACGTTTGAAATTGTTAATTTTTTTGTTGCAATCATTTGTTGGTTTTGTTCGCTATTTATCATTTCTGGTTATTAATGTTTTCCTAATTAACTTTTTTTTATTTTAGGCGTGATGTTAGCTCCCCCAAGACTGACATTTTTCATTTTTTGTTGCAATCACTGGTTGGTCGTTTGTTGTGTTTGTTGACAGTTCTTCGTCGTTTGTCGGTTACCAGTGTTTTCTTAATTAAATTTTCTAGTTTAGGCGTCAGTTTAATCCCCAAGGTTTAAATTTTTTATTTTTTATTTGTTGCAATCGCTTGTTGGACATTTGTTGGTGTTTTGACGGTTTTTCGTCGTATGTTGGTTATTAGTATTGTCCTAATTAAATTTTTTTAATGTGGGCGTGCATTTAGCCCCACGATTAAATTTTTACCATTTTTTTGTTGCAATCGTTTGTTGGTGTTTGGTAACTTCTTCGTCGTTTTTTTTTGTAATTAGTGTTTTCCGAAATACCGTGGCATTCACATTTGGATGGCGTAGTGGAATATAGTCATGTGATCCGTACATGGGTGCCAATAATAGCTTTTGAAATAGCATTATCGCAATGTGGTCAACTGGGTGCTATATGTACGTGCTGCACCGGTGCGAATTTAGCCCCTCCAAGTTTAAAATTGGCTATTTTTGGTGATTCGCATTTTCCCAAAAAAATTGAGATTATACGTATTTATTGCACCGATGTGAAGTTGACCCGTCCAGGTTTAAAATTATTCATTTATTATTACAATCGTTTGTTGGTGTTTATTGGCTATTTTTGGTGTTAGTTGGTTTTTTTTTTTTATGATTGTGGACCTGAACAGGCTAAATAAGGCCTATCGTGCTAAAGCACTCAGGAACACTTAGGAGGATGGATAGAGGATAATGAATTGCCAATAGATGCCTATGAACAGCTACCTTAAATTTTCATATCATAAGTGAGAGGAAAACAGGAACTAGGAGATCATTCCAGAGTTTAGAAGCCGTGTAGAAAAATGTGGATTGCGCCCGTTTGGTACGACAAGTGGAGATTTGTACTGCATACTGATGATGTGATTGAGCGAACAGTGTTTCTCGCAAAGATAGCCGGAGATGGTATCAAAGAATGTAATTCACCACACATAGCGTTGTAATAACGATAATACAAAGAAAGAACTGAAACCATCCTTCTATGCTCAAGGGACTGTATGTGAGAAATTAAAGACGGGTCATTTATAAGCCTAATCGCTCTCTTTTGAATACGATCAACGATATCGAGAGCGTATTGAGACTAACAGGTGAAATTATATTCAGATGAGGAATTTGGGCCTTATACAGCAAAGGAGTTGTCGAGAGGTAAAGTACTGCTTAGATCTGTACAAAAGCCTATTTTACAAGCAGCTGTTTTGGTAGCTGACAGAAGATGGTCAACCATGAGAGATTTGAAGATACAGTCATACCCAACAGAGTAATAGAGTCTGAAAAGAACTGAGCCATTCATACTTACAACAGGAAATGATCGATCTTTTTGGCGGACATAAGGCAACACTGAGTTTTGTTAGCATTAAATTTAACTAGATTATTGCTTCCCATTCGAGAATACGTTGAATGTCTTTGTTGATTGAATTTGCCATTTCAGCTTTAATTTCTTGATTTGACATAGAAGGTGGATTATCACTATGAGTAGACTGAGATGAACTACAGTGAAGATGCTATCGTCAAAGCAATGGATGGGGTTAGTTGTTGAAGAAATAAGGTCGTTTATGTACAGCAGAAAAGTGTAGGCGCTATAACGGATCCCTGTGGTACGCCCGCGTTAATGCTAACTTCTTTTGAAAAAAAGCCATCAACTACGACACGTATTCGTCTTTCATCAAGGAAATTAGAAACCCAGTTGATGAGCGCATCATTTAACCCAAACGAGGTGAGATTTGGCAAGTAAACACTTATGCAAACTTGGTCAAATGCCTTTGAGATATCTAAAGCGACTACAACTGTTTCACGGGACTGCTCTACTGTATTGTTCCAAACTTGGGTCACATATGAAAGAAGATCGCCTGTTGAATGCGTTTTCCTAATAAAATGTTTAATTTAGGTGCAAAGTTAGCCCTTCAAAGATTAAAATTTTTCATTGCGAACATTAGTTGGTGTTTGTTGGCCGTTTTTTGTTGTTTTTGATTATCAGTAGTTTCCTAATCAATTTTTTTATTTTACGCGCGAGCTTAGCCCCACGGTTTCAGTTTTAATTTTTTTTTTGTTGCAGTTGAATTTTTATATGTTATTTCGTGTAGTATAAAAAAATGTATACCAATCAAGGGAAAGCAGAACATAATGGGCGTTTAATTATTGGTAAAAAAAAGCGCGTAAGTACACGGCTGTCAGGTTAGCTGTGTTGATGGAATTTTTTCAGTGCCTGGTTTCGATATTATTTTTACAATAACATCGAAAAAGAGCACAAAATATAAATGCAGGGGGCATAATTAACGCCTAATTATGCACATAATTACTAACTAACAAGAAATTGATTTATGCATACAGCTACTTGTATTTAAAATTTTTGCTATAACCTATTTTTCATTAAAGTGCAACATTTAATTTCAACGGCACAAAACAGGTCATAACCTAATTATCGAGCAAAGGATTTATTGTACATAAGTTCACGGCTGCAAAATTAGCTATGTCGACAGAATTTTCTATAACAGTGCAAAATTTTATTTCTAAATCGCATTATTGGCACTTAATTACTAGAAATTTATGTACACTTACTCACCTAGATCTAACTTTTGCAATAGATTGTTTGGTAAAATACTACTAAATAGTGGTCTGTTGATGGAAGTTTTTCAAAAACTTGTTTCCTATAAAGACGTAAATTATATTTCATGAAGCAGAACAGTGGCGCCCAATTACTACACCACATAAATTTATTTATACTGAAATTTGCATCGAGAACTTACCCATGTCGATGGAATTTTTGCAATAACCAGTTTTCCATACGAGTACGTTTTATTTTAGCAGTGAAACACTTTTGATAAACTTAGCGTTATCGATTAACTTTTTGCAATAAGTTGTTTAGTATAAGAGTTTGGTTTATTCAGAAATTGCCAGCTCCATGAACTTAGTCCTATCAATCACTTACTTATTAAAGCGTAAAACTTTTTTAACGAGCATAAGTTCACGTTAGCTGTGTCAATCATTTGTTTGCAATAGTTTGATTCCTATAGAGGCACAAAACATAATTACAACCACACAAAAAAGAGAATAATTGGCAACTAAATTGCTTTGTTCAGAAATCGTGAATCTGTCGAAGTAATTTTTATTAAACTGAATGATAATGGCTCATGATTTGCGACTAATTACTTGTAAAAAAATATGCATGGTAGCGACAACGATCAATGAACATACATACACGCATTAAGTACGTATGCATGGTGGGATTAAGGATGGGTGCGGTCAAGATATGATCGGAAGGAATGCAGTTAGGGTTCTGAGAAGAAAGATACTACCACATTAGTCTAAATATACCACACCAACATGATGTGGGTATACACAGTGATCACGCCGCCATATCTGTATTAGGAGAACCATCTGAAAAAACCTTTTACAAGGTAGTTGGTAACGGGGATCGAACCCATTATCTTCCGAATGCAAAATAGATTGTGTTACCACAGATTCAACTATCTCGGTGCTATTCATGTCAACAAGATCCTCTCTTTTGTTCTTCTTATTTAATAGTAGACATCTTTTGAATGCAGCACCAAGGTATGCTATAGTGCTAGATGCGCAGGCGTGGGTAAAATTAAGGTCTTCAGAAAAGATTATAGAGAAAATAGGAAAACAAGTTAGACGTGCAGAAAATCACTGTTGTTGGCATTGCCAGATATATAAATAATCGATTCCTAGCGAGTACTAAATGCCTTAAGAATTGCGCACTATTAAAGGAATTGCTACATACAATGGGTTTTCAGGTGAAGTGGTTATGAATATAGTTAGGAAACAAACACATAGGATGAGGGTTAAGAACGTAACTACATTAGGTAACGCTAGAGAACAAACAGAAACAAAGTATGTAAAGTTACTGCTTATAAAAAAGGTCTACCTAAAATCTTTTCCAAAATTAATTTAACAGTCACTACTTCTGATAATAGTTTGCAAATTCTTTTAGGCAATCCAAAAGATAAAGTGGATAAGCGGGATATGTCGGGAATTTATAAGATTAATTGTAAAAATTGTGAACAAATATATGTGGGGCAAACTAAACGACCTATCAAAATTCGCTTTAAAGAACATTTAGCTCATATAAAAGACAAACGTTGGGACAAGTCTGCCGTAGCCCTACATATGTTTGATAAGAATCATGTAGTAGATGACGTATCATTAATCAAACATGTTAGTAATAAGCACGACTTGATTACTATGAAAGTTTAGAGATCTTCAAAAACAAACAAATTCTAACGAATAATGATGATCAAGGACCTTCAGACTACTCAGAACTCATTAAACTTTCATAGCTTTCACTTTCACCAGATTAGCAACAAAGCGTTACTCGCTGATGATATATATGTTACAAATTTTTTTTAGTCCGCCCTAGTCGACCACTGGTGATGATAGCGTAGCTATCGAAACGTGTTCGGTGTTTTTTAATTTTGTGTGGTACGTGGGTGTATTTTGTTTGTTTCTTATTGTATCTAAGAATAGAAATGCAACTCCACACATATTACTTATAATTTAGTAATTTATACATTTTTTCACATGATTATTTTGACTTTTGTGTAGTTTTTAAGAGAACTACCTTTATTACTATGAATAATTTTTGTAATTATATAAAAATGTATTATAAGTTTTTGTTATGAACGAATAAGTTAGTAATAATAAGTTAATTACATATTTACCTTTGAACTTATTCGTTCATAACAAAAACTTATAATAATTTAATATTCAAGTTGCTTTAATATGTGTGAATCCTTGCGATATTGCAGGCTCACATTCCATTAATATAAGTAATTTAATTGTAATACCATTATATTTAGAATTTACATCAGTTCTACATACATAAAGACAAAATTGGGGATTGAACCTTGATGGCGCAGTTGGTTAGCGCGGTACTATAGCAAAGTACAGGTCATAGGTTAAAATCCTACTTAGGTAAACTTTTGATTTATGTATTCAATAAAATTAATAATAATTTTTAATTATATAAAAATGTAATTTTCAATTGCACAATTAGTTACCTGCTTAAACCTTAATTTGCAATAAATAAAATTGTATATATTTGAACTGATCTCCAAGTATTTAAATATACAACTCAATTGCTACACTAAAAAACCAGGGTTATACATAAATTAGAACAGGACCAAATAAAGCAATAGCAGCATCAATAATTTCTAAATTCAAAATGTATATTTTGTATAAATTCTCAACATTTTTAATAAAAACAGATTCAAATGTAAATTTGTTTCTCATACATAGTATTTATTTTAATGTCTAACAATTGGCAGTTGAGACTGGCGGTCCCAAATACTAGCCCCCTAAACCCTTTTTCTTCATTAACAATATAGGAAATAGCCAACAAGTAAAAACAGTTTTAATAACTCAAGTAATATGTTGCACTTGGTAGAATTTCTTTTAATCGATTGGCTATAAATATAAAGTTCTAATGTTCAATTGAATACCAAATTTTGACAATGTTGCTATAACATTTTTAGACTGTCTGTCACATTAATAAAAAATACACCCCCCTCAAAAATAAATAGTCCTTTCAGGAACATCTAGTTTTTAAATATATATTAATGACTCAAACATGATTAAATGTGAAAAGAAGAATCAAGTGCTTCTGATTTACATACATGATTAATCAAAAAATGATACTTTCTCTAGATCAATCAACTTGTGATACTCTAAAACGCAAGACCTACTTTTTGTATTCACTGGTTTAAATATAAAAATAAAACACTAAGCACAATGGGCTGATAAAGTACATTTTGCTATTTTTATAAAAACATTTCATATTTTCATCTGAAAAAGTACGTCCACGACGCGCACAACCAAGAAGACAAAGTTATACACAAAACATACAATACATTAAAAATAAGATAATGTAGATCAAAAATTTGATTAATTACTATAATTAATTGTATGCCAATAACCAATAAATTGTATGCACACCGTGAGCAAATCAATAAAATGCAGAAAAGCTGAAAAAATCATTTCCCTATTATAACGAAAAAAATTAATCATATTTTTGGCATTGATTCAATGTTTTTACCTAATTTACCGGAGTGTAGATCGCAGATGTTGACTTACCTGAAACAAAACAAAAATTAGTTTGGTTGAGACAAAATATAAATAAATATTATTATAAATTTATGTTTATTCAATAGTACATCACTAAAACACCCTTCGAAATAATTTACAAAACAAGTTTATCTATTCACAATTTAATTTTAAATAAACCAGATTCATGAACATCGGGATAAACACTTATTTGACAGTAAAGTAAGTTTTATTATTTATTTTAGGGAACGACTACTGCAACTTACTAATTTATAGGTTCAGTGACCATTGTAAAATTAAAAAAACACTTCAAAAACCGGACGCTTCCGTTATCAGCGTACGTATGGTAAACACACATAAAGGCTTACCACGTCAAAGGTCGTCGTCATAAACTTGGAAGAAAAGAATAGAAACGACTCAACCGACATCCAAAATCGTAGGACTGTGCTTATACAGTTTACTTTAGCTCATCGACTTTTTTGAAACTTTACTGCATACGGTTTTTGACTGAGACAAGAAGAAAGAAAGACAAAGAGAGAATGTCCCAAAAACTTAAATATTAAATACTTGTCTGCCCTTAACAGCTGAAGTCCTACATACAGCTGCTTAATAAGATTATACAATTTATTA
>JARFJB010002117.1:485000-625000 GCA_036346205.1 Vesta saturnalis
AGAAATATTACGAGACGGTTGAAACAATCTCAAAAGATGCTCTATTTCAACAAAAGGGGGGTTTCACTCTCTAGATTCAATTACAACTACTGTGGATAGTAAAATTCCACCATTGGTGGATGGATACATTTCCGACTCAATAACATTACCGCCTCACCCAATGATGACTGCAACGGTTAGTGTGCGCGCGGGTGCCCGGACGGCGGAGAACTATCACCGCCGCTGTGGTGCCTGATGACTTGCTAAGGAGGTTAGGTGCCGTAGGTTATGGAAACGATAACGATTGTATGTAGTGTAGGGAGCTTTAAACTTAGTGTAAAGAAAAGAGACTCTCCGTCAATCCTACAATACAGGAATGTACTGCAAATACTACAAGTAAAGATAAGGGTGTCACTTTAGACCGAAGATTGACCATTAGCCCACACCTAGAGAAGATAACAAATAAAGTCATAGTCACGATATGCAGACGATCGATCGGAAGCAATTGGGTTCTATATCCAAGAATGTCTCACCGGATATACAAAAGGTGATCAAACCTATGATCACGTGCGCGGCACTGGTGTGGAAGCACAGAACTAACACCCTGTCCAGTATACAGAAATTCAGCAAGGTACAACGGAGAATTTGCTCAGGGGTAATGATAACAATCCCCATGCAACTATAGAGACCCTTCTAAATATACCACCTTTAAACCTAGTAATTGGGGTAGAGAGGTTAAGAGAGGCGTGTAGTCTGTCAATTCCCTCGGTAGAGGAGAGAATACACTAGACAGCCTCACTATCTAAGCTGTTAGAGCCAGCATCTTCACTCGAAATGACAAATACAGAATTCAGAGAGACTAAGCTACACAAACGCTTTCAAAAGCAATAACAGAATAGGCGCGAAAGTTTACTGGTGTCATAGACCAGGGCGCAGGATTTCTCTAAGCGTGGGACAAGAAACGATTGTGTTTTAAGCCTAAATGCAATCCACGTAGTTACTGACGATAAAACGGCGATTGCGGCATTACACCCCTTTATGGTGGCTTCGGGACGGGTCGAAAGAATATAAATGTTGGATATGCAAGGTACCGTGTAACACGGCTACCATAGTGTGAACGTCAGGGCATTCGGGCATCACAAAAAACTGGACTACTGATCAATCTGCAAAAGCTGCAAATAAAAAAACTATTGATAGGACCTGCAAAGAAAAAAAAGTTAAGAAGCAAAAAAGTGATATTTTTTAATAGATTTTCCAAAAAAAACATGAAACTCTTAATTTAAAAAGCAGAGGCGTATCACATCACACGAATTAAAATTTATTTGTATGTATCTACTTTCTGTTAGTAATGGTGCACACTAATTTTTATTTATTAAACTGATCACAGTCAACTTTTTATACGTATTTCATGTCAGTCCGCAGTTCTCTAGCAAAGAACAAATCATGGGTTCAATTCCCTCTCGAGGAATTCTTTTTCTATGTATATTTTTAAATTTTAATTTACATACAATTTGTATTATCACTGAACTGTTGTGTTGTGTAAACGGGGTGTCGTGTAAATATTTCATAATTAGCTATGGAGAATAATGGATAACGAGAAGATTTTATGCGTCTTTGCTCATCGGTAGATTAATAGGTCCAGGTTCAATAACATTTGATTTGCTTATTAACAAAAATAGAATTGCTTCGATATTTTCGCTTTATAAAGAAGGGTGTTGCTTCAAACCTGAAAATAAATAATGTAATCTCGGACGCCAATTAGTTTTTAAGGGACAAATAAACCTTAAAAAAATAGAAAACTCACAAAAAACTCCTGAAGATAACAAGAAAAAAGATGACAATGAGTTTTATTACGATACTTAATTTGATTATAAGGGCGATCTCTTAAAACTAATGTTAGTGATTCTTAAGTAACTGCCTTAAACTAAAATGTGAATTAATTAACACTATGAAATACCTGAAGTAATTTGTTTTAGATTTTGGATGTCACTGGAACTTCAGCAGATACGGAAATGATGTCGACTCATCAGTTTAAATTTTATTGCGCAAGTTTAATGGAAGTTGAAGTAAACATCAGATTGATATGCTGGTAATTCCAAAAATATAACAATTTCGTTATAAACCTCCAAACTGAATTGATTTAGCATGGTTCAAAGTAAAATTTGGTAATTGAAATCCTACTTCGTAGCATCAAAGTTATTACATCATCTTGCAAAGTTAGCGTTAAAATAAAATTAAACCCAAAGTAAAATAAGTGGTAAGAGTACAACTAAAAATTAAACAAAGCGGAAATGGCTTCTACTTAAACACGTAGGGCAAGCAATGAATGAAGGACGCTCAAAGTAACCCTGCGCAATGACCGAAAATGACTCTAAACGCGGAAAAGGGTATCCAGAAGTATAGAAATTATTTATTAAAAGACATTTTTTACGCCAACAAGATATGCAGCTAACGCTACACGAAATACACTTATGTTGCTTATAAGAACGTAAATTTTAAAGCTACACAAAAAGGTTTGTTATAATGCGTAAAACCTTGCCAATTGCGGGCTCACATGGTACATTTACTCTTAGGTTTAAGTAAAATACTGTTCCCTTAGTCTATTTTTTGACTGAACAGTAAACACCTCTTTACAGTTAAATTAGTAGAACATTCACACTGAAATATTCGGCATATTTTAAATGGAACACCTTAAGAGTATTTGATACGCTTATCGTTTAGCTTACTTAATTACCTTTAAACTTCTGTACGAGTTTGCTGTACCTAAACCTTCAAATTTTCGACTTATTTAATAATTTTTTAATTATTTTACTTAAACCTAAGAGTAAATTTGTTGGAGTTAATTTTATTAGGAGATATTTAATTTTTCCTAAAACCCTACATTTTCAGAAAAACTGATATAACTTGAAACACTCTGTATGCAGATATAGGGAACCTTTATGAAAGTGCTACTTATTTTTTATGTAAAATTCGAAAATGCAATAATATACGGGTCTGTCATTTACAAAACACAACTTTGATATGCCACTTTTTTTGGAGCACCCAGTATATTTAAAAATGTTTTCAAAATGTTGCTCATACTGACTTACATAATATCACTGTATTAGAAATTAACGATTATATGCCGCTTCGCCGTAGAATTCCGTGGCGTCTGTAGTGATTCACCCTGTATATATTTGCAACTATGAATCAAAATTTACTCTTGGATGTAAGTACATTAAGTTTTAATTATGCCTTTAGTATAATTTAATAATAAATTTATTATTCTTAGTTGTGCCCTGAAGAAGCTTGTGAACACTACCGAAAATTTGATTAAAAGATTAAAAACCTATAAAGAGTTTTTCTAACATTTTGTAGCCAATACCCAATATCTTGATTTTAATTATAAAAACTACGGCCAGTACTTTTCTTCTTTTCATACAGGGTACGGCATTAGTGCGTCGAAGTACGATATATCCGTTATATCGAGATATTTTCAATTTAATAACAGTGTAACATATCTTTTTGAATTATGTTAAAATTTGCAGTAATTTAGGTAACTTCGTTCATTTTTGTGTCATGTGAATTGCATACCTTAGTGGCTGAAAAGTATGCGTTTAGATATTTTAAAGTGGGGTAGTACGCGCATTTCGTTTTGCACATTGAATTCATGCGCAAACATCATTTTTCGATGTCGATGTTGTTACGATAATGAAAGCAAAAAAGCTTCCGTTTTTGCTCTTGAATATTTTTATTAAAAAGTGTCGTAAATTTTACGGTAAGATCTAACTAAACCTGTTTTATTTCTATTATACTTATCCTTTTTAGGCACTTTTATATTACTTTGGTTTTACTTTTATTCCGTTAAATTTTCCTTTTACGTAATCTAACTGTACTGTTACGTTTCAATTTAACGAGGATGACGCAATAGAAGGTTGTTGCTATGCTGAAAATTATAAATAAATGGTACATTAACCCATTTAAAGCAACCAAGTTTGGCTGTTTGTAAAGGAAATGACTTATTTGGGATCAACGAATATCAAAACTCTGTTATATTTGCATTTCAAGATTAATTGCACAACCAAAATTGAAAGCGTGGCTTCGTCAGCACATATATTATATTTACGGTTTACTTGTTTTCCATAAAATAAGTTGACATCGGAGGTATTTTAACATTTATTTACAGGTTGAAGTTACATCTTTTTTGTAAAGCGAACATATCTAACCACACACACACACACACACATTTTCTAATTACAGCAAATCAAAGTTTAAGAACATGGCCCATTTAATCACTGACTGAGCTGAAGGCAAAATCTTCTATTTATTATTAGGAGTATAAGTAATATCAGGCGTGGAAATTATTCACAACAACCTGCTACACCCTATTAAGGGTGAAATTATTAACAACCGCTACACCCGATTATTAATTTTTTATTACAACAGAAGATTTTTTTTTAATTTCTATTATAACAAGTTAGCCGTGAACAGATATACGTGTGACAAATTACTATAAAAAATTCAAAAAACATCGGTTATTAAGACAAAATTCTTATCAAATTAATCACGGCTAACTTGTTATAATAATAGAAATTTTAAAAAATTTTTAAATTAACGATTTTAGCTATAGGGAGTGCTTAATAAAAATGAAAGAACACAAAGTCTATTTTCACTCTTTAAAATAAAATACAGGGCGATTTATTTGAAAAAATTGACAAAATCATGTGTTTAAGTTTTGGCTCGCTCTATATTCAATTGATACAATAATAAAGAAATACCACTTTCTTGTAACACTGTGCCAATGTCAAAAAGTTATGCCTGGAAAAAATTATTGTTAGGTTGTTCTGCCTAGGGTACACAGGACGTTGAAATGAGAATGATTTTCGTCTACAATTGACCACAACTTTTGAAATACCCTGTATAACGTAATGAACCCTATATTGAAAGTATGGGTGATATGAGCTTAATCTAAATTTGAAATAATATATATAGTGTCCCATTTAAAAACAAGTACGTTTGGTTCACCCTGGTAATATGTAACATCCTGTAAATACGAAAATAATTTTATAATGTGAAGTTTGAAGTTGCCCTGATATATATATATATATATATATATATATATATATATATATATATATATATATATATTATTGCGTACAAAACCACGTAGCGATTTTGGCGAACCGACGCCAAGCATAGGATGGCATATAACCTATAAAGGAAGCAATCGACGTCTTAGTGCAGAGTACATCGTCGTCGCATATTATAATTTTGTTAGCATCTGTTCGAGTTACCGTAAACGTGCCTGAATTTGTGTGAAAAAATGTCATTTAACCATTACGTAATTACGAACGCGTGTGTCGATAAAAGTGTCAGTTAGTATTTGTCGGAATAACGTAATCGGTGGAATCATAATATTAAGCTATAATTTAAGTTAATGTTAGGGTAAAATTCTGATGATTTATTAAAATTAAGATTTTGATTTTACTACTACTAGCGGTGCTCTGGGTATTAGTACCTTCAGTAATGCTGTCGCATGTGTGCTGAAGTGGTCGCACGAAGGTGTATATATGTACTTGCAGCTTTGGCTTTGTAAATTTGTTAGAAAATCTGCTGAATAAAATTTGATAAGCATAATGCTTTTGAGACTCTATAACGGGAGCTTTAGAAAAATCAAAATTTCGCGCTAAATTATACGAGATTAGATATTTATATTTATTTGTATTTGAATGTAATTAATATTAAGATGAAAAGCTTGAGTTTATTTTAATAAGTTATCTATATATTCAGTTCGAAAATATTTAAATACGCGGTATTTGCAAGTGCATTAATGTGATGGAAGGAAATGACGCCTTTATAATAATGATACAGTTTTTTAGACAGTCGCATACAGTGAGTGATCACAAACAGTCGCGGTAAGAAAGCGAACAGAAAGGGTCGCATAAAAATAAGCGATCAGAATTCGCAGTCTAAGCGACATTGTATAGTCACGCCGCCCTATAAAGTGTGAAAATTACAAATAAGAATTAACTAACGGTGGTAGGGAAGAAGTAGAAAATTACCTTCCTTATTAAAATAATAAAAAGTGACGTAATAAGTGAAGAAAACTCGTTTTGTACGTCTCAGAAACGTAATCAATTGTGTTTAAATAGTGAACAATAAATATAATAGACAGTCATCGACCCAAATTGGTAAATAGAAGTATAAAAGACAATAACTCGAATTTGTTGATGTGTAAAAAGGGAGTATTCGCGGTTTACAAATAGCTTTCATTTTGTTGCGCAGGCTATTTGTAGTTAAAACTGAACGATTAAGTAAAAACTGTATAGTGTAAATATATCGAACAATTATTTACTATAATTATTAACTGATGGAAGAAAATTAAAACCGTATTCAACTACACAAAAGTAGAAGAAAAGATAACGACAACAATCGAGAAACGGTTCCAGAGTTCCGACAGGTGACACCATCGGAAGAGCAGGCTCTAACCTATCTGAGGCCCCCTTATCATCGGTTATAGAAACGCCAGCATTACATCATCAGATGCAACGAAAATAAGTAAGAACCTTTTTTGTTGGTGTTAATAAATAAATCTTTTTTGTTTGATTTCTCGAAACTTTACATTTGACTGTCACAATTAAACAACAACAATCTTTTGACTCTGATAAAGATTTTATATGTTATACGTTAGCATTAAGAAGGTTATTGTAGATTTAGGTTTGATTTTATAAATATTTATAAACAACATATTGATGCATTTTCGTTCGGATTTAGAATTTATTTAAATGAGTATAACCTTTGCTTTACTTTTATTGCTAAAGATTAATAATATCGCAAGCTTACACAATTATTGAATATAAAAATGTAGAAAGAGGTCAACTCAATAGGAATCCAGATAAATAAATAATTCAAAATCAGCATAATTTTGGGAAATGATACCAGAGATCGTTTCTTTACATTAACTTGAGCTAGCCGTTGCAACCAATTAAGAAAGAAGTTAGTGGAGATAAAGCTTAAAATTCATTTGCGCAAACCGAAATTAATTAGTAGGCAAAGTAAAATTGACTAGTAAATGATATCTTTATAAATTGAACCCATTCAGTTTTAATAAAACGTAATAAAAAATAATCATCTCAGGTATTAAATTTTATTCCGAAATGCTGGAATTATAAAAAAGTTTAAAACAACTCAAATCTTATTCTTTGGAGCGGGTTAAACAAACAAAAGTAGTATCTAAGGGTACTACGCCCGTTGCAACTTGGACTTTGTATTACTTCTATTATTGCTATGTAGGTACATAGCATAACTTGTTTCTGCTCCAACAACGCGTAGGTACTGAAGGTTTTCGTTTTTCTGTATCATCGACCTTTTTGGATATAAAATACACCTCTGTTTTTGCCCCATTCATCCTGTTCACGCATCCAAATATTCCACGCCCTAGTGGTCACAGCAGAGGTATTTGAATAATTGAGTCGTTCAAAAAGAGTTGTTCAAGGCCGAATGATGTTCAAAACGGAACGCTTGACTTTGGTCCTGTCTAATGTTGTTAACTTTGAGAATTAGCACCTAACTGAACTGTTTCTCACAAAATCAATTTGTATTGACCTCGAATCGGTCCTAATTCTAGCATTCAGGTGGCCGGCCTCTAGTTAACCTTCATTTAGTTAAACAATTGCATAAACCTATTCACTTTAAATTTTCCTAGCCCAATTTTAAACAACAGTTTTGACTTTCATGTTATTAACCTCTAATAGAACTCTGTTCTTCAGTTACTCTGGTAAATCTAGTTCAGCGGGATTTAGTACTTATTTAATTATTTAAGGTTTATTGTAAAATTGCAATGATTTATCAAATTAAAATGTTGATATTGCGTTGGTTTTTTTGGGTATTAATGGTTCCTTTTTGCCTTGTTTGTATTATCGTCAAAGCGGAGTTTGGCGACCTAACCCACCGCATTGTTTTTTATCTTTTGATGTTTCTGTAAGGAGACGTAATAATAATGGTGTTTTCCTCTATTTAGGATTGCTTTTATGTAAAATTTGTGAAGTTTGCTTTATGATCCCGAAGTCCTAAGAACGATTTTTGATTTTATTGGTAGCCAATTGGAAGTCAATCTCCAATTTGATAAATATTCCTAATTAAATTCAGCGTTACAGTTTATAACAATTAGTAATCAATTGTAATATCGTATAAAAAGCATCACTAATAATTTTTTTTTGTCCAGTATTACTGTGCTTTTAATAATAAGTTAAATCACTATATGAATATTTGTTGCGTGTTGACTTGTTTAAGATTATCCATTTTGAAGTTAAGCAAATTAATAATCGCATATAGCGGATTTATTAAGAGAGTTCAGTAAACGTTCAAATAAGCTATTTTGAAGTCGACTTTAGAAGTTGTAGTCGAGTAAATGGTTGCATTTCTGCTTATACAAACAATATTAGAGTTCCCTCTCCACTAATAAATCTCAGCATAGACAAACCCGCACTCCCAAGCCACCACGAACAGATATGTAGATATTAATTAAGAGGCAAATTAAATTTATTTCACTTTTTAAAGAGGCTCATTTAATACAAAAACCCTCTAAGCAGCAAACGTTATAAATTAACATCCCGTAGCTATCATTGTACATAGTTCTGGCTCTAATTAAGAGACCAAATTTAAAACCGGCCCCGTAATTAATCGTAAATAGTTTTAATCTTTTACATATAAGTAATTATAAAAAGAAACTTAACCAATATCAACTAAATGTAACTCCTTTTAATTAAGTTTCAAGACCAATTCGTTAAAACTGAGTTAAAACGGCCGCCAATATGTATTTTTCAACACTAATTTGTAATTAAGTGTAATGTAACTAAATATTATGTTAAAAGTCTAGTTGCATTACAATCTTCGATATTACAAATACTAAACTTTAAAATTTATTTTTAATTCATACGGAAGGAGAGAGAAAACAGGAATTATTTTCACTATTAGTTTTGTAATTTTACAAATTTTCATTATCTATAAACGTTATTAATAATTCGGGTAATAAAAAAGGATTAAATATATTTTTTTGAGTTTATCCAGGGGAGTGCCACAAGGCAAAGTTCCAGGGCCGTCTATATTTTTTAAACTCTATATGTAATGTATAATAATGGCCGGAACATAGTTGCGTTATTAATTCCAAAGAAGCTTAATGCCATGTTTCATTTATAGTTAAATTTTGTTTATTGTAACAAACTAACCGAAAATATACTATTTCAATAAACAGGTGTGAGTTTAAAATTAGGAATTAATTTTATTGCAATAAAATTTATGTTCATGCAAGAAGAAGGTAAGATGAGGTAAGAAGATAAGTTAAAAGTGAATAATTTTTAAAATTAGAAATCACTTCAATGTTCTATTTATGTGTATAAAATATTTATGTTATAATACAGAAATAAGATCTAAAGTAAAACGGGCAAGATTTGCATGAAGTTAAATTAAGTAAATTATGCAGTTTACTTCTGTTTGCACAAACCGACAATTCTAATTAGGACAAGTGGCTTTTGTCGCAGTAGTTAAAGATGTACAATTAACACATTTAAGCTATTTTTGCTAGTTAGCTTTCCCACTTTTAGAATGAATTGCTTCTAGAAATTTGTTGGCTCTTAGCCAGATACACTTAAGAGTATTAATTATTATTACTAAAATACCTGTGGTCATCAACTCCAAAATAAAAGTAATTAAGGATAGAATTGAATTCGTGATACTATTTGCACGTTTTAGTACTCAGTGACGTTACGGGCGTAAATCAAAACTGTACCAGAAATAAGCTTATATTTCTTTGTATTCAAGTTTCCGAATCTGATCACGCTATTAATTATTGCTTAATATTAATAGCTTCTATAATTTTGGAAAAATTTGCGCTATTTTACAATCAATTTTTGTTGCTATTGATGGAAAAGCTTGAATCAAAATTTTTATAAACTAGGTGAATGCTAGTGCATTACAGGACTTTCTTGCAAAATACTAATAAATATATGGTATATTTTTGTGTCTTTGAAATATTTAATAAAAACCAAAAACTGACCCTAATAAACCCCCCTCTCCGCCACTGGATTTCTCCCATAATCTACTCAGCTCTAATCCAAATGAAAACAAGCTTAAATCTGAATGTGAGGGTGTGTATTATGTGTGGTATGTGAGTGTGAGTGTGGTCGAGTGAGTGTGAGTGTGAGTGTGAGCGTGACGGAGTGTGAGTGTGATAGTGAGTGTGAGTGTGCGCGAGTGTGAGCGTGTTAGTATGTGTGTAGTTGTGTGTGCGTGTGTGAGTGTGAGTGTGAGTGTGAGTGTGTGTGTGTGTGTGTGAGTGTGTGAGTGTGTGAGCGTGTGTGTGTGTGTTTGTGTGTGTGTGTGAGTGCGTGTGTTGTGTGTGTGTGTGTGTGTGTGTGAGTGTGCTTATACAAACAACATTAGAGTTCCCTCTCCACTAATAAATCTCAGCATAGACAAACCCGCACTCCCAAGCCACCACGTACAGATATGTAGGCCTAGATATTAATTAAGAGGCAAATTAAATTTATTTCACTTTTTAAAGAGGCTCATTTAATACAAAAACCCTCTAAGCAGCAAACGTGAGTGTGAGTGTGAATGTGAGTGTGAGTGTGCGTGTGAGTGTGAGTGTGTGAGTGTGTGTGTGTGTGTGTGTGTGTGTGTGTGTGTGCGTGTGCGTGTGCGCGTGTGTGCGTGTGTTCGTGAGTGCGTGTGTGCGTATGTGCGAGTGTGCATATGTGAGTGTGCGTGTGTGCGTGTGCGCGAGTGTGCGTGTGTGCGTGCATGCGTGTGCATGTGAGTGTGTGTGTGTGTGCCTGTGCGTACGTGCGTGCGTGCGTGTGTGTGTGTATGTGCTGTGTGTGTGCTCGTCTGTGTGTGGTGTGTGTGTGTGTGTGTGTGTGTGTGTGTGTGTGTGTGTGTGTGTGTGTGTGTGTGGTGTGTGTGTGTGTCCATATGTATGTGTGTCATTCTTTGCGTAGTATATGTTAAAACTAAGGAAAGAGAAGCTTTCACTTTGTTAAAATTTAGTGGTCAATTAAATCATTTAGTGTGTTCTATAATATCGTTAAATTTTTAACGTTCATTTTTGACATCTATTAAATTATTCATTAACTTTTAATTTTTCAGGTTACTTTAATTATAATACCTTAATTGAAATGTATAAGTATATTTTTAAATACTTTAAGGTGTTTCAATTGGAATACGTTAATCCTAATACTTAATCACAACATTTTAATTTCAATGCTTTGATAGAAATATTTAAATGGGAACACTTGGAGGAAACTTCATTGATTCATTGATAGAGTTTCGTTAACAACCCTAGATAGATTACAATACCTAATTGCAACATTTTGATTTCTTTTCCTCTTCGGACTTATGGGATATAGAACGATTACACTTTATCCAAATTTAATGTTGTTTTATTCCGAGTGCAAAATAGTCATTTACATTTATACGTCATTTAAATGTCTTTTAAATACAACCAAAACAGTGAAGGCTTGGTACTATAAGATATTCAAATCACTTTATTTACATTTTGGTTAATCTCGCACTCAAAAATCGCATTTAAATTATGTATATGTACCTAAATAAATCACTCTTTTTGTAGAATATGTTTAAACTAAGGAAAGAGAAGCTTTCAATTTGTTGAAATTTAGTGGTCAATTATGTTTAGTGGGTTCTACAATATCGCACCTTTTTATTGTCCATTTCAAAATTTTTTGATATCTGTCCGCACTCATTTTTCATATAACCTTATATACAAGTATTCGATGCACTTTATTAACAAACAAAATACACCCACGAATCACAAAATTAAAAAAATTAAAAAACACCGAATGCGTTTCAGTAGCTACGCTATCATCATCAGCGGTCGACTAACTGATGATGATAGCGTAGCTATTGAAAGGTTCGGTGTTTTTTAATTGTTTTAATTTTGTGTGGTACGTGGATGTATTTTGTTTGATCCTGCCATAGCTCCAATGTTCCAGATTTTTCACTCTATTAAATTATCAATGATTAATTTTCAAGGTTACTTTAATTACAATGTCATGATTGAAATGCTTTAATAAAATATGCAAATTACTTTAATATATTATGGTTAATCTCGCGCTCATGTATCGATCATTTCTAAATTTATTTATTATTTGAATGCTTGGAATACCCTTTAAATATACTTATTTAAAGCAAAAAAATTGTTGGTGTTAGAATAATTTAGGTAAATAATTTTTTTATTCACTCAGAGTTATATGACTACCGTGTGTGCATCATATTATATTATTCTAAAGGTGCCCAACAATTCAATATAATTATTAATTAGTAAACAAATGTTTCAACTTATTTAAAAAGAAAATGTTATATATGTGTCTACTTTCTCCACTTTCACTTCGGTTGCTTGCTGTTCTTCCTGTTGTCGGTGCTGTTGGTGTAGGTGATTGTTACGAGGGTTTTCCTTATATGGCGTTGTTTGACGAGTATTAGCTGGCATGTAATTTTTGAGAATCGTCTCGAGTGTTGAGGTTCTTGTATCAATGCACAGCCTAAAGCACTACAGCTACAATACACTAAAGAAGAATTTTTGAAAAATCCGCCCCTAAGCATGTTAAATATGAGTTAAAAGAACAGATCACTTTTGAAGTAAAGTATAAAAACTGGTATTTAGTTATAATTTTATATTTAAGGTGGTGGTTAGAAATAAAACACACCTGTTTGAAAGTTTTTTGGAAAATCAACCATTAAAGGGTAAAATAGGGGATGAAAAATTGTATGAAAATCAGTCATTTTTGAAGTAAACAATATTAAAAATTAGTATTCAGCGTTCTTATTAATAAAAAAATATATGTTTTTAGAAAAGGAATAAAATAGGGGATAAAGGTTTGATAATCGGCCATCTTTTAAATAATTAGTAAGAAAATTGGTATTTAGCCATACCTGTTTTGGAAAATCAACCACTAAGCTGTTAAAATTGGGGATGAAAATTTGTTTAAAAATTGTTAATACCATAAATGCAAAAGTTTGTGAGGATGTTTGGATCTTTGTTACTCATTCACACGTGAACGGATCTGAATAAAATTTGGCACACAGGTAGTTCGTACCATGTAATGCCGTGTAATATGACATTGAATTGAACAAAAAAAAACCTGACGCCAGTTAAATCATAAAAACAAAAAATATAAGCATTGAGTCCAACCCTCTGAGAGTAAAAATTTGTTCAAACAAGGCATAAATAATAACAATTAAAAACCGTGCAATTGTATTATGATTCAGTGAAAACAGAATGTATACATTTAATTTTAATATCTGATATTTAATAACTACGGAAACATTGTATGGAATTAAATCACCACAAAAATTTGATTATGTAAGTATTTTCTTAATTTATTAAATCCACAGTGAAACTAGATAGTATAAAATAAAACGGATATTTCACAATTTGTGGCGCCTTACCACACGTATAATACTCACATTTCTAAAAATTCTCGGGTTTTCCGCGTATGTAGGTCTATCTAAATAAAAATGTTATCAAAATGTAGGTTAAAGTGATACATCAGAGTAAAACCACGAATATGCCACATTTAATTCAATAATTTTTGTCCAATAAAAAAGAACTAAACGTATGAAAAGCAAAATCGATAATTGTTTATGGTTTTAGTAAATATATGTATAATTGAGCAAACAACGAATAAAGTGAAATTACTAAGAATTGCGGAGTTAGCATTTCGTGTTTATTTTTATTTGAGCAAATATTGATTTTTAGGTATTTTCCCTTCTCGAGTATTTTGTTCAAACAAACATAAAGTGTGATTTTCACAACGCGATTTAAAATTGTTTATTTTTGACTACAATTATTATTCGCAACACAAATAGACTGTTTACGCCCTATGAACGATTATTGTCAACATACGATTGTTTCGAAAAAATTAATTTCTTTATTGAATTATTAATATAATTTGACAACACTCAATAATTAATTGTAAATAAACAAAATAAACCAAAGAAATAAAATGGTTGCTTATATAACGAGGCCAGAAGTGAAAGTTTTGCGAGAATGAACAGAATTGCGACAGAGACTTGAAACTGGGAATACTCGCAGAATTATCGTTTCTGGACATGTATTATACAAAATTTTTGTGCTGACATTAATTCATTTATAATATTTTAAGTTACGTTGGCAGCATTAAACATCAAAGTTCAAAATGGCTTTACTGTGACAGCTATCAGCAAACATTCATATATGTAAAATCTATACTGTCAAACTAAATATTTTAACGTTGGCCGGACTGGTCCGGAAACAAGGAGTTTTTGGAGAACTTTGAGGATTAGAAGATCCAATGGCAACTAATTTTGAAATTTTATACAATTATGAATAAACGAGTTATTACCAATCCAACTTGAATTTATTATACACAGTGGATGACCTAAAGGTTGGTAGTAAAGTTATCTCAAGACGAAAAAAAAATGTATTCCATTCAATTCATTTGTTTTCGTTTATCATTTTTGCTAAAACAAGGTACAAACGCTACAATTGCCCTTGAGAAATATTGTTGGGCACAGTGTAATAACCTAGGGTCAGAAGGGGTATACAACAAACACTAGCTTAGTTTACTTACACATTCGCACTTATTTCTTCGTTCCTGTCGATGTACTGTTCTGTTCAAATTTGACCTGGGTTGATTAAAAAACATTTTTTATGTATTTTAATAAAAATCTTTATTATGTTCTTCAAAATAGGCTCCTTTTGAGCTAATACAAACAGTTCATCTAGGGAATGAGGGTGTCGTATAAAGGGATGCTGAAAAAATCATAGCTTATAATCTATTAAATGTCGATTCATTTAATTCATTCACTTAAGAATAGCTCTTTTATAATTAAAACATACTGTTTAAATCATTTCAGAACAGTCCATCTAAGGGATAATGTGAAATAAAATAATTATTTTGTAAACGCTTAGAACATGTAAACGACAAGTATTTAACGAATACGTGACAATCTTATGTTTTAAATCATAAAATCTTAATCAATCCTGCAATTCATAATTATTTTGATATTTAGCATCTGAATGCGTTTCAATATTTCTCTCAAAAAATACGGTATATAAAACAGTAAATTTGCACAATTTAAATTTATAATTTTTTTTTTATGATTGTGGACCTGAACATGCTATCGTTCTAAAGCACTCAGGAAAACTTAGGAGGACGGATAGAGGGATAATGCATTGCCAATAGATGCCTATGAACAGCTACCTTAAATTTTCTCGTATCATAAGTGAGAGGAAAACAGGAACTAGGGAGATTATTCCAGAGTTTAGAACCGTGTAGAAAAATGTGGATTTCGCCCGTTTGGTACGACAAGTGGAGATTTGCACTGCATACTGATGATGTGAATGAGCGAACCGAGTGTTTCTCGCAAAGATAGTCCGAGATGGTATCAAAGAATATAATTCAGCAGCACAATAGCCGTTGTAATAACGAAAATACAAAGAAAGAACTGAAACCATCCTTCTATACTCAAGGGACGGTATGTGAGAAGTTAAGGACGGGTCATTTATAAGCCTAATCGCTCTCTTTTGAATACGATCAACTATATTGAGAGCGTATTGGGGAGCACTAACCCAGAGGTGAGAATTATATTTCAAATGAGACCGAATTTGGGCCTTATACAGCAGAAGGAGTTGTCGAGAGGTAAAGTACTGCTTAGATCTGTACAAAAAGCCTATTTTACGAGCAGCTGTTTTGGTAGCTGACAGAAGATGGTCAACCCATGAGAGATTTGAAGATACAGTCATACCCAACAGATTAATAGAGTCTGAAAGCTTAAGAACTGAGCCATTCATACTTACAACAGGAAATGATCGATCTTTTTTGGCGGATACAAGGCAACACTGAGTTTTGTTAGCATTAAATTTAACTAGATTATTGCTTCCCCATTCGAGAATACGTTGAATGTCTTTGTTGATTGAATTTGCCATTTCAGCTTTAATTTCTTGATTTGACATAGAAGGTGGATTATCACTATGAGTAGACTGAGATGAACTACATTCAAGAGTGCTATCGTCAACAAAGCAATGGATGGGGTTAGTTGTTGAAGGAATAAGGTCATTTATGTACAGCAGAAAGAGTGTATGCGCTATAGCGGATCCATGTGATACGCCCGCGTTAATGCTAACTTCTTTTGAAAAAAAGCCATCAACTACGACACGTATTCGTTTTTTATCAAGGAAACTAGAAACCCAGCTGATGAGCGTATCATTTAACCCAAACGAGGTGAGTTTGGCAGGTAAACACTTATGCCAAACTTGGTCAAATGCCTTTGGGATATCTAAAGCGACTACAACTGTTTCACCGGACTGCTCTACTGTAGTGTTCCAAACTTGGGTCACATATGAAAGAAGATCACCTTTTGTTACAATTACAAATATTTATCTTTCATGTTTTAAATCAGCGATTTCTATATAAATCATAAAACTGTACGTTCCTATAACGAATAGTCGTCGTCAATAAAGAATTCAAGTATTAGGTCATACAATTACGTATTAGCACTTATATTTACAGTATTCATCAGACTATATATCTTTTTCGTTCTAGCACTTCCCGTTTCATATAGAACGTAGAGACTTCCCGTGGTAGCGTAAAACAGTTATTTGCTACGTTCTACCTCAAATATCATGTGTTAGAATGGGAAGGATATAAGTACTAATCCTAAATCTAAAGTTATTCATTTTACAAACTATACCAGATTCATAAAATTTGAAAACGCAAATAAGCATTTACGTACATGTGTTTGAAAGCCTATGGTTGAATATTATTCTATTTTAGGAACAATAAGCAACTAGATCTTTAATAGATTCCAGTACACCATCTGCGGACGAAGGTTTACAATAAAAAAGTGCCATAATAAAAAAAGAATTTAATCACATCGGTCGGTGCAAAATTATGAAAAACTCTGATTTGAAAATGGTAAAAGCATTCAGAGCTAAAAACAAAGACATGTCAATTAAAGACCTAACAAAATGATAACAAGAGTTAATAATCTTAGGTTACTACTTCAAAATCACAATTGTTATGATACAATGAAAACAGAATGTTTACAACTACTCTAATTTTACTTTTAACCATATATGTTAAATCATTTCAATAATATTGACTAAATCTATTTAATCGGTGAAGCATTTACTTTCAGGTCTAGAAAAATAGCAAAAACATGAACCAAAGTAAAAATTAATAGGTAACATTCTGCCTTTTGTAATTACTAGAATCCAAAAGTATTCTTGTATATTGTATCTCTACAGACATAAGAAACAATTTTATCAACTCTGAAGCTCTTCCAATATTGTTTAACAAAAATTCTCAAACCTGATATGCTTTAAGGCCCATTGTCAGTGGTATTAGTTCTCCTACATTTACCAGAACATTGCAATGATTAAACATTTATAGCTAAAATTAAAATTCGATTAAATGTATACGTCCGTTTATAGTTCAATTTTTAACGTACATATTAAATTGTTGCATATCACAGACCATACATAATTTCAACATCTCAGAAGCAAGCCTGTGTAACTACAAAGACATAAAATCCTACTCACTTCAAGAATTTAC
Organism: Vesta saturnalis; assembly: GCA_036346205.1. Taxonomy (NCBI): domain Eukaryota; kingdom Metazoa; phylum Arthropoda; class Insecta; order Coleoptera; family Lampyridae; genus Vesta; species Vesta saturnalis. Next base: position 502,571 of record JARFJB010002117.1, read on the forward strand.
AACCAATAAGTATATTGCCCACAGTATCAAAATTGCTCAAATACAATTGGGCTTCAGATCACAGGTTTGTTGTGAAACTACTTACTAAAACTGATGACATACTATATGCAATTGATCAATGTGAGCTTACAATTCTGGTACAGCTTGACTTCACTAAAGCCTTTGACACCATTAATCAACAAATGTTACAATCTATTTTACACTTGATTGATCTAAATTCATGAGCCATCGGTGTTCTACTGATTACTTAACTAATAGGTTTCAGTGTGTTAAACAGAATGATATGCTATCTAATCCTGTAGAGGTAAGCTAGGGCGTCCCACAAGATTCAATTTTAGGATCGTTATTATTCATTGTTTACACGTTAAATTTTAGTAATTGTATGAATTATCACGCTTACGCTGATGATATACATTCAACGTCAGTAACGTTATTTCCAACACAAGTTATTCTGGAATGCTGAAAAGTTAAAAGGTTTACTGTTTGGCAGAAAGAAGATTTGTATTAATACCTAAAATTTAGATATAACGATTAATCACAAATCAATTCCTTCAGTGAATTGCACAAAATTGTAGGTTTTACACCTGGATAATTCGTTTAGATCTGTCTACCAGGTTTCGCAAAAATAGAAACTGAGTACGCTAATCTTCGGTTCTTGTGCCACCATAGATCTTATTTCTCAAAGAAAATTAAAATTATGCTATGTAATTCATTAGTTTTATCGTAGTTTACATTTTGTTTCTCTGCGTTCAGTTCGGTAATAATGGAACGCAAAAGCACAAATACTGATTTCACCCTGTATTGTACAATGTTACATATAATAATTAATAATGGCGATTCAAATAATTTTGCAATTAACTAACTTTGGATTAATGTTATCAATTAAGAAATATTTATGGTTAATGTGGAAATTTCAGCTTAATGGGGGACTAAATGAAAAAACTACATTAACTAATGAGGCTGGATGTATATTTAAAATTTTCTGGTTTTAATTAAAAATCATAATGCGTTTTATCTATTGATGGTTGATGAGCTTCAAGCTATTACAGTACTTTCTAAGTACCTTGTTTCACCTATTTAAAGAGTGCTTGGGTATTATTAGGGTTTAGTCGTATCCTCATTGATTATTAGTGCGGTCAGTCGTTGTAAAATGTCTGGTGTTTCTTCTAAGCGCGGTAAAGATAAATTTAAAATTTGAACATGATGGTTTATTGTACACCATTGATCGTAAAAGTTCCGATGGAGAAAATCTGTTTTGGAGGTGTGAAAATAAGAACACGTGTAAAGCAAGGGTCCACACAGTTCGAGAACGTGTAGTTAAAGTTCTTCACGAGCATTCACATGAAAGTTCAGCCGCCAAAATTGAAGTCGACACAGCTGTTACAACAATTAAGAGTAGAGCCGAGATCACCTGCGAGAGTACCATTCAGTTGGTAAGCCAAGGAGTCGCTAATTTGTCGCAAGCAGAACAAGGAACATTTCCTAAATACGCCAACATTAAGCAAATAACTCGACGGAAAAGGAGAGAAATAGCCGCAGTACCTGTAAATCCACTAACTTTGGAAGAACTTGCAACTCCAGACAACTACCAAATTTACATCAATTCACAAGGTACCGAAGAAAATTTTTTTTAGGCGACACCGGCCCCGGATGAAATCGAATTTTAATATTTGGTCGACAGCAGCGTCTAGTATTGTTGAGAGAATGCGAAAAGTGGTTCATGGACGGAACATTTAAAATTGCTCCTCCTTTATTTTCACAAGTATTTGAGATTTTGGTAGAAAAAAACGGTGGAGTTCATCCAGTAATATACACTCTCCTGTCGAATATGCAACAGGAGACCTATCAACGACTTTTTCACTTACTGAACGAGATTGTGCCTGAACTGGGGCCCCAATTCATATCTTGTGATTATGAGTTAGCAATTATTAGAGCCATTCAAACCATATACCCAAATACTGATATGTGTGGATGTTTTTTTCATTTACGTAAAAATATGAAAAAACATATTGAAGGGCAAGGTCTCAACCATAGTTACAATAACGATGCAAACTTTGCTCTAAATGCAAAAATGATAACATCACTTACATTTGTACCTATCAACGATATAGACACTGCGGTAGATTGTTTTAGCTGAAGAACTCCCTCAAACATTACAGGCTATACCACAGTGGTTTGAGGATAATTATATGGGTAGACCCAATAGAGGGAGAGCCGGAAGGCGAGTATTAACAGACGATGACAAAACAAATAATCATGTCGAAGCAGCTCACAGACGACTTCAAGAAGAGCTTTCAGTAGATCATCCAAGCACATGGAAGTTCATTCATGCTTTGAGGACGATTCAAAAACATAGAGACGTGTTTTATGAACAGCCAGTTGCGAGCCATGCTCCTCCTCCAAAATTGAAAAATACAGAGAAGCTGATAGGCGGATAAAAATCATCGTGACCCATTATCCAAATAGAAATGTAGTAGAATATTTGAGAGGTATTGCCTACAACTTTAGTTGGGGAATTAATTGTTTATGTATATAAACGTATTTTGCATTTTCGTTGGTATATTATATGTACTGTGACGCCAAAACGCTCGCGCCAAAAGATACCTTACGCCAAAATACTTACACCAAGACGCTCGCGCCAAAAGATTACCGATCAGATTATTACGCCTCCGTTAAACACAATTCCCCGAATTACTTGTTTTGTAAAGTGTAATGACTTGGCCTTAAGACAGTATAATCCATTAACAGGTTTTCAAATTACCTTTTACCTGTTTTAAACTATTAAACCATGTTATTACATACATATTGTAAGCATTAAACAGAGAAAGCAACATTAAAGTGAAACTAAGAACATATTTTGTGGTACCAAAGTGCAACATTGGTTAACAAAATGAAAGACAATTGTAAAATTACAAACAAACAAGTTAGTGACAACTGTATATATAAAGCAATTAAAAAAATTTTAATCTGGTTAATGTGCATGCGCAAAATCAGGTATAGGTTTGATAAATGTTTTTATATTTCACTTCTAAAGAACATGAGGTTAACTGTCCAACCTCGTGTCCAACTAAAACATTCTGGAAACATAAGAATCTGAGGACCTTCGGGCTTGTTTTAAGACACTACCAGAAAACTGTTATTTCCAGAACTTGGTCAAAAATCTGTTAAAAAGTCATTAACTGTTAGGACGATTCCAGGAATATCTTCCAATTAAAAAATTGTGGTTGAATATCCTGTCAAAAGGAGTTTAGATATTGGGACATTTTGCGGCATCATCCCTACAAAAGGACCACATTTCTAGATGTTAACATAACATAACATAACTTTCACGCAATTCCCTTGCAAAAAAATCCCAGCCTCTTATTTATTTTTCAATCACAATCTTTCTCCATGCTTTCCTATTTTTGCATACCTCCGTAGCTTCCGCAAGATTCATACATTGTCTCTGACATGTCCTTATATTTTTAAAGTTCCTTGTCTTTCTTTTTTTTATCATAGATTCAACTACACAGCAGGCTCGGCCTTACCTCTAATCTCACCCACATATATTTGCCTCGTTAATCATGTGTTGTTCATTCTCTCAATGTGACCAAACCAGAGTAGTATACTACTTTTGTACCTATCCATCACAGTCATTTTTCGCCACACTCCTTCTTATCTTAGCACTTCTCGTTTTACCACATGCGCTTCTCAGGAATCTCATACCCACGGCATTTCTTCCTATTTCGTGCGTTTTTGACAAATCCATGTCTCACTTCCATGCAGTACTGACGGGACCAACACGCTACTATATACTGCCCGTTTCGTAGCTAGGCTCATGCTTTCGTTTCTCATTATCGTCCACATACTTCCAATCACTTCCCTTCCACCATTGACCCTTCGCCCAATCTGGCCATCCAATGTACCATCAGCAGTAAACACTCTACCCAGATATACCAACTCGTCCACTTGTTCCACAATTTCACCTTGCAGAGTAAATAATCTACTCTGCTTTTCACCTTCCCGATTGAACACCACAATGTTAGTTTTGTTCACGTTTACCTTTAGGTCCATGCTCTCACAGACTATCAAACTTCCTCACAGCAGTTTGTAGCTCATCCGTACTGTCACTTAATCAGACTGTGTCATCTACGTACACCAGAACTCGTACATCTACATCACCACATTTATTCAAGTATACATTGAACAACCACGGTGACATCACACAGCCTTGTTGTACTCCTTGCTCAATATTAAAATATTCACTCACACCTTCTCTCATCCTAACAGTTGTATACTGCTCTTATTCCATTTATTAGACCATATTCAGTTAATATTTCCCACAACTTCTCCCTATTCACTCTGTCGTATGCTTTCACCAGATCTACAAACGCACAGTACCGCTTCCTTTTTACCCTTAAACACTTTTAGATCACCTGCTGGAGAACAATCACCTGATCGACACATCCTCTCCCTGGTATTAAGCCACCCTACACATCCCAAATCTTAGTTTGTGTAGTTTCTAGTATTCTATCAATCAATATTCGTCCAAATACCGGGTGTTCCAGAAGTTTCTGACCCATTTAACTGCAAATATCTCCGAAGCTATAGGGAGGTGCGGTTTTTACAGAACATTTTCAGTGTCAATCTGTATTTAGTAAAACATTATATAGGGTGTTTTACAAAAATTGTCTCTTTTAAATGCAACTCTCGTTGATTTTTTTATCGGAACACCCTACATTTGTTGATTCTATGGGAAAGCTTAACTTTTCCCCTTTCCGAAAATGTATTACTTGTTGCAGTTTCATTAAAAACTAAGTGAGTTATTTGGTTTCTCATGATAGGTTCTGATGTAGGCAAAGGTATTTACGGGTATTAATGTCACGAGTATACTGTGAAATTTTTATGTCAGTGAACAGCAACAACGAACCGTTATAGTATTTATTTCTGATTTGAATAATTCCTATACAGGTGAATTTGGTTTGTTGTGAACAATGGTTCAATTTACTTTACATGGAAAATCAAAAACTGTTATTGTATGCTAAGTATGAATCGATTATTACAACTAAAAGAAGGCATTTAGGAAGAATCCACCTTCTAAAAACAGCAAAAAAAAGTGGCACGCTGCCACTTCAAAAAGGGTCACTGGAAAAGGAAAAATATCAAACACGTAATGCTGATATTTTTTAAATAGACTTTTACGTATTCAAGTAACACTAGAAGAACATAATAATCGAATATCCAAAATAGCATTCACAACTGGATTGTCAAAATCCGAAATTCACAGATGTATGAAGGTATTGAAGCTAACTCCATATAAAATTCAGATACACCAAAAAATTTATGAAAGGGATTTGTTTTTTCGGAAACTTTATTGAGGATCCCAATGTTATTCTTATAATGTCCGATGAGGCTGCGTTTCACATAAACGGCCGATGTAATAAACATAAATACCGCTTATGGGGATCTAAAAATCCAAGGGCAATTGAAGAATATGAAAGAGATTCACTAAAGTTGAACGTTTGGTGTGGTGTGTCTAAAGAAAAAATATTTTCGAAGAACAGAAAATTAATGTCTCCACAGACATGTTATAAAATTACTTATGCCCACAACTGGAACAAGACGGCGTCATAAACTCGTGTTATTTTCAACAGGATGGTGCGCCGCCACATTATTCACTTGTGACTAGAAATTATTTAACAGAAACATTTGGAGATAGATGGATTGGCAGAGCCGGACCAATTCAGTGGCCTGCTCACTCACCAGATTTGACGATTCCAGGCTTTTTTATATGGGGTTTTATTAAAGACAAAGACAACTGCGATGTAACATTTTCCGTGTATTTCAGGAAATTACCCCAGAGATGTTAAGAGATTCTTTTCACCACTTTTTATTTAGGTTACAAAAATGTATACACCAAAATGGACAACACTTGGAACATCTTAAAGATGTTGATTAAGTTAGCGAATTTATAATGTTTACTTTAATAAAATTGCGTTTTTATCTTTCAAGTTTGTCTTTATACCTACCTATTTTCTATAAATGATAGTTAGGCACAACCATCATGCAAAGCCGAATAACTCACTTAGTTTTTAACGAAACTCCAACAAGTAATACATTTTCGGAAAGGGGAAAAGTTAAGCTTTCCCATAGAATCAACATATACATAGTGTTCCGTTAAAAAGATCAACGATAGTTGCATTTAAAAGAGACCATTTTTTTTAAAACACCCTATATAACTGAAAAACTGTATGTAAAAAGAAAATGTTCTGTAAAAACGGCACCTCCCTATCGCTTTTGAGTTCGGAGATATTTGCGGTTAAAATGGGTCAGGATCTTCTGGGACACCTGGTACTTTGCCAGGCACGCTGAGCAAACTTACTCCTCTGTAGTTCTTGCAATCACTCCTATTCCCCTTACTCTTATACAGTGGAACAATGATCGCGCTTTTCCAATCACTCGGCACTTTTCCACCCTTAAGGCATTGAAAAATTCACACAATATTCGTATAAACTTTGCACCTCCATACTTTACCATTTCGCCTATGACTTCATCTCCGAATGTTGAGAATGTAACTTAATTATGTCATAGAACGTTAAAGTCTGGCATTATTTCACCATTATTGGATAATTGCAACGCCATAAAAAATAATGAAATATGACTCGTGAATAATAATAAAACTAAAGTTATGTAGGTACTTAATTATAAATAATGAACATATAATTATACTACTTAAATACTAAAATATTTTCTTTAATCGACTTATTTTAATAAACATATGTTCCATTAAATGCGCCGTTTTCCGAAACCCAAAAGTTAAACGGGAAAATTTTTCTAGGCGCTCAAATTGTGGATAATTTATTCAAATATTAATGTATATTAATTTATATTTATGTACCTATTTGCATGTAACGACAGCAAAAAAAAACAGTTATATAGATAACTAATTAAAAATAATAAATATACAATTATACTATTTTAATAATATCTTTACATTAATTGATTTATTTTACAATAGTTTATTCGATTAAGTGGCGCCCTTTTTCGAAAACCAGAAGTACTTAAACCAGGAAATTTTCCGGACACTCAAATCGTTAATAATTTATTCAAAGATTAGTGTATATTAATTTATATTTATGTACGTATTTGCATGTAACGACAGCCAAAAAAAAGTTATATAGGTACCTAATTAAAAATAATAAATATGTAATTATACTATTTTAATAATAAAATCTTTACTTTAATTGATTTATTTTACAATAGTTTATTCGAATAAGTGGCGCCCTTTTTCGAAAACCAGAAGTACTTAAACCAGGAACTTTTCTAGACACCCAAATCGTGAATAATTTATTCAAATATTAGGGTATATTAATTAAAAATAATAAATATATAATAATACTATTTTAATAATAATATCTTTACTTTAATTGATTTATTTTACAATAGTTTATTCGATTAAGTGGCGCCCTTTTTCGAAAACCAGAAGTACTTAAACCAGGAAATTTTCTCGACACTCAAATCGTGAATAATTTATTCAAATATTAGTGTGTATTAATTTATATTTATTTACGTATTTGCATGTAACGACAGCAAAACAAGATAATGTTATATAGATACGTAATTTAAAATAATAAATATGTAATTATACTATTTTAATTATAAAATCTTTATTTTAATGGTTTTATTTTATAACAGTTTATTCAATTAGGAGGCGCCCTTTCCGAAAACCAGAAAACAAGGAAATTTTCTAGACACTCAAATCGTGAATCATTTATTCAAATATTAGTATGTATTAATTCATATTTATGTACGTATTTGCATGTAACGACAGTCCTCGGTCAAAAGAAAATAAAGTTATATAGATACCTAATTAAGAATTATAAATATGTAATTATACTATTTTAATAATAAAATCTTTAATGGATTTATTTTATAATAGTTTATTCGATTAAGTGGTGTCCTTTTTCGAAAACCAAAAATACTTAAACCCAGAAACTTTCTGGACACTCTAGTGAATAAGTTATTCAAATATTAGGGTATATTAATGAAAAATAATAAATATATAATAATACACTATTTTAATAATAATTTTTTACTCTAATTGATTTATTTTACAATAGTTTAATCGATTAAGTGGCGTCCTTTTTCAAAAACCAGAAGTACTTAAACCAGGAAATTTTCCGGACACTCAAATCGTGAATAATTTATATTTATGTACGTATTTGCATGTAACGACAGCCAAAAATAAAGTTATATAGGTACCTAATTAAAAATAATGAATATGTAATTATACTATTTTAATAATAAAGCTTCTTTACTTTAATGGATTTATTTTATAATAGTTTATTTGATTAAGTGGCGCCCATTTTCGAAACCCAGAAGTACTTAAACCGGGAAATTTTCCGGACACTCAAATCGTGAATCATTTATTCAAATATTAGTGTAGATCAATTTACATTTATGTACGTGTTTGCATGTAACGACATCCAAAACAAAATAAAGTTATACAACGTGTCCCAGATAACATTTCTAGCATGGGGATCTCGCTTATTATAAAAGATACAGATTTGGTTAAATTAGATGAATTACTCCGAAGAATTAATGAAATTATAGGACACTCTCAAATTTCCAAATTTCCATGTATTTTAAGACTTATGGCAAGAAAAATAAAAATGTCAAATTTCTTTTTCTTGTAATATCTTTTTTGTTATATTAGACATATAAATTTTATTTGCACTTTCTTAAGATATTTTTATGCAGAATTTAAATATCAATTTGGATTTTTTGCACTTTCTATTTTTAGTTTCAACTCCTAAATTAAATTTTTCTTATGGAACGACAAGTCGGCTTTGAAATAATTGATCGTGTTTTTTTTATCCTCTTTACAATGATATAGCACATGTACTATCTATTTTTAAAAACAACAAAGACAATTTAAAAAAATGTATTTTATTAAAGACTCTAACAATAAGTAGGCCGTGAAACATGAGAAAACGACAAATAATAGATAACAACAAGAGTTAAGCAGGTAATAGTATTGGAGATAATTATTCAATTATAAAAGATGTTCAAACAATTGACCATTCCGTTCTAAACATAATTGTGGCCTGCGTAGTGTCGACGTAATTGCTCTGCGTAGTTTTTGGCATCTAATGCTACCAAATGCTGCATGAACAGCTTCACGAAGATCTTCGGCATTCTCAAATGTTTGCACGTACACTCGATTTTTTACGTAGCCCCAAAGGAAAAAGTCCAAGGGCGTTAAGTCTGGAGATCTGGGTGGCCATAAAATCGGCCCTCGATTACCAATCCATGAATTTGGAAACCGATTATTAAGATATTCGCTGATGATGTTTGAATTGTGGGGTGGGGCGCCATATTGTTGGAAGCAGATATTAATATTCTCAATCAGTGGTAAATCATCAAGTTTATTTTCTATATCAGTTTGTAGTAAATTCAAATACCTTTCACTATTTAATGTTTCGTTAAAAATATGGACCCAATAAGTTTAGCGCCTAAAATGCTACACCAGACGTTAAAACCAAATCTCACTTGATGCCGACTTTCCTTAACAACGTGAGGATTTTCACGGTCCCAAAAGTGAACATTGTGTCGATTGAAAAGGCCATTATTTGTAAATCTGCTTTCGTCAGACCACAAAATCGTAGCTGGAAAATTATCGTTATTCTTACATTGATTAACATACCATTGGCAAAATTGTAATCTTCTCCCCTGATCTCCATCTCTAAGTCCCTGCAAAATAGTGTACTTATACGGATGATACCTGTGACGTTTTAAAATTCTTTGTAATGTAGTTTTCGAAATACCAGTGTTATGTTCAATTTCTCTAACAGATGTTGAAGGATTTTCAATAACTGATTGTAATACATTTAGTTCTGCATCTTCATTCCGTAATTTCGGATTTCTAGTTGGTTCTGAAAATGAACCATATTCTTTTAAATTAATAACCACTGGGCTGCCTTCTTTCAGGATACAGCCTCCAGTACATCCGTTCAGTTTCTAAACTGTTTTTATGAGACAAGATGTAACAACTCAACATATCAAACTTTTCAGTACTAGTAAATAAAGCCATGTTTGACACAAAAATATTCTGGAACGAATAATTTTTAAGTGACATTAAATTCGATTGTGTTTTTGTTTCACGGCCTGCCTATTGTTAGAGTCTCTAATAAAATACATTTTTTTAAATTTTCTTTGTTGTTATTAAAAATAGATAGTACATGTGCTATATCATTGTAAAGAGGATAAAAAACACGATCAATTATTTCAAAGCCGACTTGTCGTTCCATAAGAAAAATTTAATTTAGGGGTTGAAACTAAAAAATAGAAAGTGCAAATAAAAATCCAAATTGATATTTAAATTCTGCATAAAAAATATCTTAAGAAAGTGCAAATAAAATTTATATGTCTAATATAACAAAAAAGATATTACAAGAAAAAGAAATTTGACATTTTTATTTTTCTTGCCATAAGTCTTAAAATACATGGAAATTTGGAAATTGGAGAGTGTCCTATAATTTCACTAATCCTTAGGAGTAATTCATCTAATTTAACCAAATCTGTATCTTTTATAATGGGGATCTCCCCATGCTGGAAATGTTATCTGGGACACGTTGTATAGGTACCTAATTAAAAATAATAAATATGTAATTATACTATTTTAAAAATAAAATTTTTACTTTAATGGAATCATTTTATAATAGTTTATTCGATTAAGTGGCGTCCTTTTTCGAAAACCAGAAGTACTTAAATCGAGAAGCTTTCCGGACACTCAAATAGTGAATAAGTTATTCAAATATTAATGTATTCAAGATCATAAATATAAAATTATAATATTTTAATAATAATATCTTTACTTTAATTGATTTATTTACGTATTTATTATTATTATTATACAATCTTTACTTTAATGGGTTTTTTTTATAATAGTTTATTCGATTAAGTGGCGCCCTTTTCGAAAACCAAAAGTACTTAAATCGGGAAATTTTCGGACACTCAAATCGTAAATCATTTATTCAAATATTAGTATATATTAATTTATATTTATGTACCTATGTATTTGCATGTAACGGCAGTCAAAAAAAACGCTGTATAGGTATCTAATTAAAAATAATAAATATGTAATTATACTATTTTAATAACAAAATCTGTACTTTAATTGATTTATTTTACAATAGTTTATTTGATTAAGTGGCGCCCTTTTTCGAAAACTAGAAATACTTAAACCAGGAAATATTTTAGACACTCAAATCGTGAACCATTTATTCAAATATTAGTATGTAATAATTTATATTTATGTACGTATTTGCATGTAGTGACAACCAAAACAAAAAAAGTTATATAGATACCTAATTAAAAACAATAAATATGTAATTATACTATTTTAATAATAAAATCTTTACTTTAATTGATTTATTTTACAATAGTTTATTCGATTAAGTGGCGCCCTTTTTCGAAAACAGGCGAACTTAAACCAGGAAATTTTCTAGACACTCAAATCGTGAATCATTTATTCAAATATTAGTGTGTATTAATTTATATTTATGTACGTGTTTGCATGCAACGACATCCAAAACAAAATAAAGTTATTAGGTACCTAATTAAAAATAATAAGTGTGTAATTATACTATTTTAAAAATAAAATCTTTACTTTAATGGAATTATTTTATAATAGTTTATTCGATTAAGTGGCGTCCTTTTTCGAAAACCAGAAGTACTTAAATCGAGAAGCTTTCCGGACACTCAAATAGTGAATAAGTTATTCAAATATTAATGTATTCCAAGATCATAAATATAAAATTATAATATTTTAATAATAATATCTTTACTTTAATTGATTTATTTACGTATTTATTATTATTATTATAAAATCTTTACTTTAATGGTTTTTTTTTATAATAGTTTATTGGATTAAGTGGCGCCCTTTTCGAAAACCAGAAGTACTTAAATCGGGAAATTTTCGGACACTCAAATCGTAAATCATTTAATCAAATATTAGTGTATATTAATTTATATTTATGTATGTATTTGCATGTAACGGCAGCCATAAAAAGACGTTGTTGGTACCTAATTAAAAATAATAAATATGTAATTATACTATTTTAATAATAAAATCTTTAATTGATTTATTTTACAATAGTTTATTTAATTAAGTGGCGCCCTTTTTCGAAAACCAGAAATACTTAAACCAGGGAATATTTTAGACACTCAAATCGTGAACCATTTATTCAAATATTAGTATGTATTAATATATATTTATGTACGTATATGCATGTAGTGACAACCAAAACAAAAAAGTTATATAGGTACCTAATTAAAAACAATAAATATGTAATTATACTATTTTAATAAAAAATCTTACTTTAATTGATTTATTTTACAATAGTTTATTTGATTAAGTGGCGCCCTTTTTCGAAAACAGAAAACTTAAACCAGGAATTTTTAGACACTCAAATCGTAAACCATTTATTCAAATATTAGTTGTAATAATTTATATTTATGTACGTTTTGCATGAGACACCAAAACAAAAAAAGTTATTAGGTACCTAATTAAAAAAATAAATTGTAATTATACTAATTTAAAATAAAATCTTTACTTTAATTGATTTATTTTCAATAGTTTATTCGATTAAGTGGCGCCCTTTTCGAAAACAGGGTACTTAAATCGAGAAGCTTTCCGGACACTCAAATAGTGAATAAGTTATTCAAATATTAATGTATTCCAAGATCATAAATATAAAATTATAATATTTTAATAATAATATCTTTACTTTAATTGATTTATTTACGTATTTATTATTATTATTATAAAATCTTTACTTTAATGGTTTTTTTTTATAATAGTTTATTCGATTAAGTGGCGCTCTTTTCGAAAACCAAAAGTACTTAAATCGGGAAATTTTCGGACACTCAAATCGTAAATCATTTATTCAAATATTAGTATATATTAATTTATATTTATGTACCTATGTATTTGCATGTAACGGCAGTCAAAAAAAACGCTGTCTAGGTATCTAATTAAAAATAATAAATATGTAATTATACTATTTTAATAACAAAATCTGTACTTTAATTGATTTATTTTACAATAGTTTATTTGATTAAGTGGCGCCCTTTTTCGAAAACTAGAAATACTTAAACCAGGAGATATTTTAGACACTCAAATCGTAAACCATTTATTCAAATATTAGTATGTAATAATTTATATTTATGTACGTATTTGCATGTAGTGACAACCAAAACAAAAAAAGTTATATAGGTACCTAATTAAAAACAATAAATATGTAATTATACTATTTTAATAACAAAATCTGTACTTTAATTGATTTATTTTACAATAGTTTATTTGATTAAGTGGCGCCCTTTTTCGAAAACTAGAAATACTTAAACCAGGAGATATTTTAGACACTCAAATCGTAAACCATTTATTCAAATATTAGTATGTAATAATTTATATTTATGTACGTATTTGCATGTAGTGACAACCAAAACAAAAAAAGTTATATAGGTACCTAATTAAAAACAATAAATATGTAATTATACTAATTTAATAATAAAATCTTTACTTTAATTGATTTATTTTCCAATAGTTTATTCGATTAAGTGGCGCTCTTTTTCGAAAACAGGCGAACTTAAACCAGGAAATTTTCTAGACACTCAAATCGTGAATCATTTATTCAAATATTAGTGTGTATTAATTTATATTTATGTACGTGTTTGCATGCAACGACATCCAAAACAAAATAAAGTTATTAGGTACCTAATTAAAAATAATAAGTGTGTAATTATACTATTTTAATAATAAAGCTTTTCTTTAATGGATTTATTTTATAATAGTTTATTTGATTAAGTGGCGCCCTTTTTCGAAAAGCAGAAGTACTTAAACCGAAATTTTCCGGACACTCAAATCTTGAATCATTTATTCAAATATTAGTGTAGATTAATTTATATTTATGTAGGTATTTGCGTGTAACGACAGCCAAAATAAACATCAGATAATTCATAACCACATCCTTAGAAAATAGTTTAGTTGCGCGTTTATCAGAGCTTTAATGAGATCACAATTAGTTTTTCTTCAACTCTCTCAACTCAAAATTTGTGTAAGCTTTATGAGTAATTTAGCCTTGATCTATAGTACCATTCTCATGAATAATTCAAGCAAATAACGCTTATCTATTTTACATCGTTTTGCTTTATACGAGCACAGAAGTGTTGTACTGTTATACAAATTAGCTATTTAAACAAAATCATATTCAAGCTCTCAAACTCATCTACGCAATTAGATTGGGGAAGGGTGCGGGAGACACCTGGTCTTGCAATAAATCACAAAATGAACATACCTAATAACAGTAATTTGATATCACGTTTCGCACGTAATCCGGCTTCCTTAATTTCCTGATCAATTTTTTTCGTTCTGGCAATTGCTGCTTTTTCCTCCGCCGACACCGCACACCCCATAATAAAAATTGGAGAGCACGACGTTTTGACAATTTTTTAGCACTTACCCGCTAAAAAAATTACACACTAACCAGATCACAGAATCAGCTTAATTTAAAATTAATAAAACACCAACACTTTTAAAAGAACAGCTCATCTAGCTTTAAATAACTTTTTTTGTCTGTTTTAAATCCTTTCACATTAAACAGCACTGAACTCTCACTAATAATATCTTTTGATGTCGGGGAACTAAACTGCTTATCAAATAAAGCTTCCTGTTGCACACGAAATAATTAACTTATAATTCAACGCTCTTAATTAATTTTCATGCTCAAAGTCATTAATAATTAATGTTAATTGTCCGAAATTTTTATTAGGAAACGCGATTATCAGACACAATAGCAACGCAAAATGTGTGACTACGAATGTGTATTGGCATGATTATAACAAGCAGATGGTTCTCTTGCTCATATAATGCCCCCCTCTATAATATACATATGTGCATATCAAAGATAAAGCGTTTTTTTTTGTTGTAAATATTACATACCTTCATTACAAGTAAACACTAACTTTTATCGTTAATTTATCTGTTAATTTAAAATTTATAGCATATCGGATATACAATCATTCATTAGAAATGAACATGCTCATATTACCCCTCACTCTAATTAACAAAAGATAAAATAATAATTAAAGCAGATATATTTAGCTGCATTCAGAGATTGTTTGGGTTGAGCTCTTCCTAAATCGGACAAACTTTTTCAAAAGAAACACAAACAGTATTTTTATCTGGGTAATTTTGTATCCAATTGACGAATTAGCGTTTTGTTTTTCAAAAAATTGAGTGCCATTTAGGCGTCATTATGGAATAATAAAGAACAAAGTGGTAAAATTAGTAACAGCGAAGTGTTATTTATCGCCAATCAAGGAAATAATTTAAGTTCACGTTTTGCAATACACATTTTATACTTACCCATTACCCTAACATTTGAAAGAAACGTTTTGTGTATCAAATCGACGATTTTACGGTTCGTGATAAACAAATTATAATAAATATTAATTAAATTTTATATTAACAAAAATAATTGAAACACATTAAATATACGTTTATTTAAATTTGGGATAATTTTACGTTTGTACTTAATCTACATGATTGTTGCCCATTCAGATCATCCACGTGAGTACTAGATTTAATACATTTAAAATTATAAAATACTGTTTTTGAAACAGTTATTAAAATGCAAAAATGTCCCTGATAATACAATTATTAAAGTAGTAACAAAATTTAATTTTTTACCAATGTCAACTATCACAATAATTAATAAATATCTAGGGGTTGGGCTACCTACTAGGAGCGTCCCCAGGTGGCGGATAGGGGAATGACCTTGCAGGTGATCGTAAGTGATGCAAGGCCAACACCGAAAAATGAGCTCGTGGAGTTAAACCTCCACTGTTAGCTCTAAAAAATACGGTGTCGTGTGGGGCCTCGTAACTATCGAGGACAGGGATGGCAACCCTGCGTCCCCTTAGCTGGAAGTTCACTTTTCTTATACTAATCTTGAGTGGCTTCTCTTACTATAACTCTTTTCTGTCGGAGCACTCTTGCTCCAACTCTTGTTCTCTTCAGGCTCTCAGTGGAAGCTGAGCGACCTTTTCCTTTTCTCTCTTTCTTCCCAGGACATGCGCCGTCAAAAACGTATACGGGCGTGGCTAGCCCGGGATGTCCTAGCCGGGGGCGGATGAGCGCTAGCCGTCTCCTAATTCCGCAACTGCGAACTGTACTTCAGAGACTCTAGTAGGGCGTGGCTAGAGAACGTCGTACAGCTAGCGGTCGGTGGTCTTGGTTTTACCGCCCGGACTATGAGGAAGGTAATCTCTATAAAAAATCCCCCAATCCCAAGGTTGTTTGGCAGTTTTAGGTGCTGAGGGGATTGCGCGAGTGGAAGCCTAAGTGTGGCCAGGGGGGCGCCTGGTCTCTAACGTTGAAACGCCTGTGGGGGGAAAAGGCGCCCTCCCACAGTATAAATGCCTTGCCGTAGTAAGGGTGCAATGCTGCAGTTGACGTATACTTCTCCTCTTCTCGTGGGAACACTATGTCTGTAGTAAATTCTCTCTCCGAGCAGGACCCATCCTCTAAAACGGGCGCGAGTGCAGGAACGCGTAATCAGTCCTCAAAAAACGGTCATTGCAATGAAAAGGAGGTTTTACCCCGTTCTTGCGGATCAAAAGAACATACGGTGATGATTTTGTTAAAATCAGTCCATTCGTTATTGCAAGAGGTTTATTTGGGTTTTTAATCAAATTGAAAAATGTACAAAATTAATTGAAACAGTGTCCAATGCACAGGCCAAAGCGGCAATTAAAATGAAATGTTTTATTGATCACGAAGTACAGGTTACGCCTCATCCAGTTCTAAACAATAGCAAGGGAGTGATATTTTGCTGAGATTTACTAAACTGCACAATGGAAGAAATTCTGGAAGACCTATCAGAACAAGGAGTCATCTTTGTAAGGCGTATTAAGAGCAAAAAGGATGGAATAATTTCAGATAGTCCTCTTCACATATTAACGTTCAGTACACCCATACTTCCAAAAAAATTAATCGCAGCTATTCATAGTTTAGAGGTCAGGCCATATATTCCGTTGCCTGTAAGATGCTTTAAGTGTCAAAAATTGGGGCATGTATCGCAATGATGCAAAGCCGATTTGCGTATGCGGAAGTGTATTACATGAGGGTAGCCCTTGTACCCAACTTATAAAATATGTGAATTGTGGACTAAATCACTCCGCGATATCTAAACAATGCCCAAAGTACTTAGAAGAAGCCGCAATACAAAAATTTAAGGTAACAGAAAGAATCAGCTATTCTGAAGCAAGTAAAAAGTATCTGTCGCTACTCCTAAACCTAATTCATCATATGCCAAAGCAGTGGAAAGCAAAAACACAAGCTTAGAGGAGGTTTTAGAAAACTTATTAGTTAACGGAAACAATAACCAACACGGTTAATAAAACGGTCGAGGAATCATGTAATAACATGCCTCCCCCTGGTCCTAGTCAAGCAATGTCGCAAGACGAGGACAAAAGTGAAAAACGAAAAAGAACCGTAGAAAGAGATTCTGCATCGTCAGAGCGCGATACAGACTCTACCGTAATGAAAGAGAAAGTGGGACAGCCACCAGGCCGGAAAACTAGAGGTAGATCTCCAAGAGGTGAATCATTGGAGAAGGAGACGGATGAACTATCTCTAGTCATTAGATAACCTAGTCTAGGATAGATTATGTGATATTTTTGCTGCGATAATTTCACTGTGATATATTACTGTGATATTTATCTGTGATATTTTGTTGTGTAACTCATTTCGTTTATATTTATTTTCTCGTTTGTTTGTGCTTTATCAATTGTTAATTTATTACTTAATTTTACTTTTTTGTTTTACTATGCGTTACCGTCACCTATTTTATTTATCCTAACCAATCATGGATAAAGTCCTTCAATGGAACTGTAACGGATGTCATAAAAGTTCAGGAGATTTAAGGATAATAACAAAAAATACCTTCCTTTACTTGTCGGTTTACAAGAAACACATTTTAAAAACTTTGATCCCAGTATAACTGTCTACGACGACACATGTCACGTAATTTACGTGCAAAAGGCGGTGTAGCCATTTTTCTACATCAAGAGTGTGTTCATCAAAAACTACAACTAAATACACGATTGCAAGCAGTAGCAACTTTAGTGGCATACCCTATAAAGCTAGCAATATGTAATATCTATCTACCAGACGATCAATGGCTACAACAAGATCTTGAGGACCTCATCGAAAAACTTCCAAAACCTTTTATGATAGCAGAAGATTTCAACTCACATAATCCGCTGTGGGGTTCGGTAAAGTGTGACAAGCGAGGGAAAATTCTAGAGGAAGTAGTTGATAATAAGGAAATTGTTCTCCTTAACGATGGAAGACCGACGTTTTTTAATGCTAGGTCCAATTCGTTCTCAGTTATAGACCTGACCAGGTGCTCGCCTCGTATAGCTCCTCACTTCTTATGGGAAACAATAGACTACTTACATGGAAGTGATCACTTCCCAATCCTAGTCAAAATCCTGAACACAAAGCCACCTACACCATCACCTGAGAAATGGTGCCTCAAAAAAGCGAAATGGGAAGAATTCAGAAAAAACTTATCTCCAGTAAACCGAAACCAGGATATTAATGTCATAATACAGAATTTTAATAAATCGATTATTCGAGCGGCCGAAACCACAGTACCTAAATCAAAAGGGCAAGCGAACTGAATACCCGTTCCTTGTTGGAACCCTAAAATAGCTGAACCCATATGAGAACGAAAAAAAAAAGTTTTCCCAAAATCCAACAATGGAAAATTTACTAGAATTTAAACGGATAAGAGCTTTCGCTAGACTTCAAATACGAAAAGCCCAAAAGCGTTCATGGCAACAATATGTTAGCGACCTAAGCACCAATACCACGGCAACAGAAATGTGGAACAGAATTCGGGCTATTACAGGAAAAAGCAAGAGCTTTACGAATACAAAATTGCTATTGAACGGAGTAATGATTATCGATAATTTGTGAGTAGCAGAAGCGTTCGCAGATTATTACAAAGGGGTAAGCAGTACAGAATATTACGACAGAAACTTCAGGGCCAACAAAGATCAAAGGGAAATACCTCTAGGTTTCTTAAATAACTCTGAACAATCTTATAATGTCTCTATCTCTATGGAATAACCAAAAGAGGAAATAAAACTGCTGGGGGACACAGCGGGACCAAGAAAAAATTCTTTAAACGTAGAAAGCTACAGACCTGTCTCTCTAACTTCCTGTGTAGGAAAAATACTTGAACGTATTGTTAACAGAAGACTGGTGAAAGTCAGTTCAGAAAACAATTTGATTAACGAACATCAGACAGGTTTCCGTAAAGGGCATTCCGCAAATGACCACCTAGTACGCATCATCAATCAAATTTAAGAAAGCTTCCTAGAGAATAAACACACTACGTCAGTGTTCTTCGATATAGAGAAAGCGTTTGACACGATATGGAGGTACGCCGTAATATCGAAACTGTATGAGTGGGGATTTGCAGGAAATATGGGAAAATTGATTCAATCCTTTCTTGATGACAGATACTTTAAAGTAAGAATCGGAAATGCATTATCAACTGCACACAAATTAGAAAACGGCATCCCTCAGGGATCCCCTATCAGCGTAACATTATTCAGTATTGCTACAAATAGTATCACTAGTACACTGGATAGCTCTATTGGTAGATGTATATATGTTGACGATGTCGCAATATACTACTCTAATAAATTAGGTACGCCATCGAACGGTCTAGGACAAGTGGCCGCCGCCAACTGGCCGCTGCCAACTGGCCGCTGTCGACTGGCCGCGAGACAAGTGGCCGCCGGGACAACTGGCCGCAGCCGCGCCGGTACCAATTGACTTCCAATACTTGCAAAGGGGTAGTTTTATTTATTGAAAAGAAAGAAACAGACAGTGAAGTAATAACTCAAATAAAATATTTACAAAGTGCATAAATCTACAATATTTACATAATATGCAATTTAACAATTAACGCATGTATGTAAGTTATTCCTTAATGGGCAACAAAATCTACTTTTGGCGCTAAACACAATTTTGTATACTGAAAACACGTTGCTAAGGTTACATCTCAACCACTCTAAATACTTCATAATTAAGATGTAACCTGCCGAATTTAATTTACGGTATTTTACTCCACATACATAACTTTATAGTCTGCATAAATATAATTAATTCCACACTAAGTAACATTCATCTACTAATAATCCTGCTAGCCACAGTTCAGGAACATTTGCAATTTCGTGTGATCTCGCGCAAATGATTTTTGAACGCACAAGAATCCCTGATAACTTCACATCTTCTAGATCTCTTTCTACATCAAACCCACTTGTTTATCTTCAGTTTATCTGACCATTGTCTAATAGAAATATCTTCTACTGTTCCTAATTCCTCTGTTGTTCGCAACACTGATAGAACCTTGTAGTGTTTTGAGTCAGTAAAATGGCGTGATTCACGGGATTTCTTTGCAATATTTCCATGGCGTGAATATTATTTTAAGTCGTCCTCATCTTCGGACATTGCTCTTTCATCATCTAAGATCATCGTCATTGGCATGGGGTATAACCCGAAAAAACAAAATCGTATAGATTATTCTCGTGCCCAACGGTTTGGTCTTTAGCTAAAGCCATCAGTAAAAAGCTTTGATGGATCTGTAGTTGCTAATTCTATAGACAAAGCCAATCTTTTTGTGGATTTATCAGCATCAAACTCGTGTCTTAATGATTCTGGAAAAAATGTGCCCCTAAGTACCTCTTTCTCCTACACTAAGAAACCAATCCATTTTCGGTACAATCTCCTAGAATCGATCTTCAGTAAGTTTGTTCTTAATAAGGTGACTGGCCCAGACGGTATCCCGGTTACTGTCCTAAAGAAATGTTCCCCCAAACTAGTGCCAGTCCTATCTAAGCTCTATTCGATCCCTATGTCTTCTGGGCAATTTCCTTCATCATGGAAGTTAGTAAATGTTCAACATATTCCAAAAAAAAGGCGTTAAAACTGGTCACTGCAACTACCGACCAATTGCCATCACTTCCATTTTGTCTAGAATCATGGAAAAGACCGTCAATCTGCAACTGCTCTTTCCTTGAAACTAACACACTCCTTAGTGACCACCAATATGGTTTGATGCAGAAACGTTCAACAGTGTGATCTTTCATATGTGACCCAAGTTTGGAACAATACAATAGAGCAATCCAGTGAAACAGTTACAGTCGCTTTAGATATCTCAAAAGCATTAGCCAAACTTTGCCAAATCACCTCTTTTAGGTTCAATGATATGCTCATCAATTAGGTTTGTAGTTTCATGATAAAAGATGAATAGTATTACTTGATGGCTTCTTTTCATAAGAAGTTGCCATGCCACAGGGATCAGTTATAACTCCTAAACTATTCTCGAATGCGGAAGCAATAAATCTAATTAAATTTAATGCCAATAAAACTACATTGCGTTGTGTCCGCCAAAAAAGATCGATCATTTCCTCTTGTAAACATGAACGGCTTAGATCTTAGGCAGTCGGACTCTATTACTATGTTGAGGCTGTATGTTCAAATCTACCATGGGTTGACCATCTTGTCAGCTGCCAAACCAGCTGCTCGTAAAATAGGCTTTTTGTACAGATCTATGTAGCAAATTACCTCCCGACAACTCTCTCTGCTGCATAACGCCCAAATTCGACCTCATATATAATATAATTCTCACTTCTAGGTTGGTGCACACCAATACGCTCTTGATATCGTTTGTTCGTATTCAAAAAATAGCGATAAGGTTTATAAACGACTCGTCCTTCAGTTCTGACATACAGTCCCTTGACCATAGAATAATCCGTTCTATATACTATCGGTATTACAATGTTACTGCACTGGCATTCTTTGAAACCATCTCGGTCCATCTTTGCTAGGAATACTCGGTTCGCTAATTCACATCATCAATATACAGTACAAATCTCTGCTTGTCGTGCCAAACGGGAGCAATCCACATTCTCCTACACGGCTTCTAAACTCTGGAATGCCCTCCCTAGTTCCTGTTTACCTTTCACTTATCATATGAAAAAATTTTGGGTAGCCGTTAATAGGCATCTCTTAGCAATGCAATATCCCCCTATCCATACTCCTAAGTGTTGCTGATTGTTTTAGCACGGTACGTCACTTAACCTGTTCAAGACCACAATTATTTTATAGAAAACAAATTAAACTGGGATACATCCAAACGAACTAATCTATTGAATAAAGTATTATATATTCCCTTTCAACGAACTTGTTTTTCAGTGCATCTGATTCCAATGTGGGGAGTTTATTTATTATATTTATTCTTGATTACGTATTACACATCAATTATATCATCAACTGCTTCTGCACAATTTCCTGTTAGATTTTCTGCACTACTGATCATATCATCATATCGTTGTGTGATCCCTTCGAAGAAAAAATTCTACTATTACTACTGAAATTACCTGGACAAATTGAAGTGCTGTTAGTGCTAGTTTTCTGTGAAGAAAACTGCAGAAGCGTTGAAGAGTATCGGAGATTTTCTAATTGTGTGATTCCCCATAGAGAAACATTTTCCAATGTTGAAAAACGAGCTCAAGAAACAAGTAAATTTTCCAGTAACACTCGAGAACGTGCTATTGCAATCAGGGCACAAGACGAAGAACTTGTTTTGAATACAATTGAAAATGACTCGCAGATTAGTCCTAGAATTCTCTTTCGACAAACTGGTACATTTCAAACTTCTGAGCACCAAGTTATCAAACGTAATCTACTACACCCATTCCACATCCAAAAACTGCAAAAATTGTTATCGGAAGATTTGATTATTATTATTATTATATTACAAATATGCATCACTCTCTTGAGTGTTCCAACGTAAACCCTCACACAGTAACTCCTCGACATTTCCAACGCGAGTTTAAAACAAATGTTTGAATCGGTGTTATCGATCGATATTTAAGTGGTCCGTTTATTTTACTGAATATGCTAAATGGCAAAACTTTAGAATTTCTCCAAAACACTCTCCAAAATCTACTTAACGAGGTGCAAAAACAACTCAAATAGAAACATTGGTTTATGCATTATGAAACACCGCCTCATTTTAGTATTACTGTTCGAGACATTTTAAACCATCAATATTGAAGTAAAAGGATTGGAAGAGGAAGTAAATTCCCACAAGTTTGATCTCCACGATCATAGACTTCAACAAATGTGACTTCTTTCATTGTGGAACGTTAAAAGAATGTGTGTTACGTCTCGAGCACAATTGTGGATTCGCATTATGGATAAATGTACTTTCATTAGAAATAATCAGCATTTATTGGATAGACGAATGCTTGAGAGAAAATGAACTATTTTTTTTAACATATCATTTCAAATTATATGTTGTTCAAGTTGTTTATTTTTTTGTTAAATTATTCTTATTCCAACTTTATTCCTCACCGTCAAGTTTGATGTATAATTTCATAGCTAACATTTGAATTTTCGATGATTTTAAATAACAAAGCTACAATGTGTATTATTCGAATAGTATTCGAAGAGTAAAAAAAGTTTTAGAACGGGTTCAAAAATTCTGTCACATTTTAATGGTCCGTTATCATCATCATCATCATATAGCCAATCGCGTCCACTGCTGCACATAGGCCTCCCCTAGCCTTTTCCAGTTACGTCTATCCTGTGCCTCCTGTATTCAGTTCCGTGCCACTGTTTTCAGGTCATCGGTCCACCTGATCGGTGGTCGTAGTTTCGTTTAGTTCCTTTAGGCCTCCATTCCATGATCCGTTTAGTCCGTCGACCATCTTGAATTCTTACTAGGTGACCTGCCCAGTTCCATTTCAGTATTGCAATTCTTTCGATAACGTCTTGGACTCCAGACTTTTTCCGAACTTCTTCATTTCGGACGTGGTCTCCGAGGGTAACTCCTAACATTGCGCGCTCCGTAGTGCGTTGAGTTATTCTTAACTTATTTACTGATTTTTGAATTAGTGTTAAAGTCTTCGCTCCGTAAGTTTGAACTGGTAGGACACATTGGTTATATACCTTTCGTTTTAAACACATTGGAACCTCATTTCTCAGAATATAACTTAGCCTACCAAAGGCTGCCCAGGTTAGAACAATTCTTTTGTTCATTTCGTGCGTTTGATTGTCTTTTCCGATTGTGATTTCGTGTCCAAGATATTTATATGTATGTGTTTGTTGTACGATATTATTCTCAATATTTATGTTATCACTCATTACTAAATTTGTTTTTTCAAAGCTTATTTTCAAACCAGCTTTTTCGGAAGTGCTTTCGTCATAAATATTGTATCCTGTAAATTATTCGAAATCAATCGTGGGCAGATCTTAAGTGATTTAACCTCTGTCCGTTAATATTTATGCCGACATTCTGCCACTGACTATCTTTGAATGCAAGTTCTAAAGCAGCCGTGAATAGTTTGGGCGAGATGTTATCCGCTTGTATTACACCAAGTTGTATTTTGAATTTTCCAGTGTCTTCGTGTAGTCTTACAGTTGATGTAGCATTTTTGTAGATGTTCATAATTAATGACATATATCTATAATCTACTCTGTTTTGATGAAGTGCTTCTAGTATTGCTTCTAACTCTACTGAATCAAAAGCCTTCTCATAGTCTATGAACGTTAGCACTAAGGGTCTATTATATTCTATACTCTTTTCAATCAGAATTTTTATGGTTTGTAAATGATCGTTAGTGCCAAAACCTGATCTGAAACCTTCCTGTTCCTTAGGTTGGTAAAAATTCCACTTAAGTGTTAATCTCTTCGTTAGAACTTTCATGAACTTGTACATATCCGTTAAGAGGCTGATCGGCCTATAATTTTCCAATTTTGCAATGTCTCCTTCCTTGTATAATAGTACTATCACTGCATTTATCCAGCCAAACATTTATTGAACAGATCTCTTATTTCGCTTAAGAGGGGTTCTTCTCCTGATGATATTGCCTCCACAACTATTCCATCATCCCCAGGTGCTCGATGATTTTTCATTTCTCGTAAGGCTGTTCTTATTTCCAACGGTGTAATAGGCATAAGTGTTTCTGACCCTTGGTTTATTAGTGTTTTTACTTGTACTGACTTCTTATTCAGAGGCTTTCGACTAGTATCAAGGTCTCTGTAAAAAGTTTCGGCCACTTTAAGAATCGCTTGTCTATTAGTTCTTATTGTTCCATTGTTATCTCTTAATTTACATATATTTTTTTTCCTTGTGCGAGTTTGTTTCTCATTTCTTTCAGACTTCTGTTCTCTTCTATTGTCTTTGTTATTACATTTGTATTATATCTCCGTAGATATTTTCGAATTTCTTTTAAAATTTGTTTATTTAGTCTCTTATACTCTTCTTTGTTTGCCTTGGTTTGTACTTTCAAATTTCTTCATTCTTTCATTAGGATTTTTGTATTTTCACTAATTTTTTTATTTCAGATAGTGCTTCTTCTGCGGAATTTGGATTCTGCAGTCTTAATTGCATCAACTATGTTTTCGTTGTGGTCATTTATGCTTGAATCTTTGAGGGAGTGATCTTCCAAGGATTTTATGATTTTATCAGCGTATGCTTCAGGTTACTCTGGTGGACTCCAGTCGGCCCGTTTCTGTTTTTTGACCAAGTTTGCCATTTCTTTCTGTAAATTTATTATGAGTTTGGCTCTTATGTCTTGGTGATCTCCGACAGATCATTTGTTCAGCAAGTTACGTTTTACTATTTGTTTTTGTCTGTTATACAAGATCGTATTCACTTTGTAACTCCATCAGGGCTTGTTCAAGTCCACTTCTATATGTATTTTACACTATTCCCTCGTCATTTCTTCTTCAATTCCAAAATTTGATTGCTGTCTTGTTCATCTTGTTTCTTTCCCAACCTGGTTCTTGTTTTATGCTTCTGATATCTTCATACATTTTCAACTGCTTCGTCTTCGTGGTCGCTTGTTGGAGCATATATCTTAATTATTATTAAGGTATATCTTTTGTTCGATTTCAGATTTATACATTACTTGTGTGATACAGGCAATATTCAATGTTTTAACTGTCTTTAATGGATAAGTACAGCTATTCCTCCTACAGTTTTCACTTCTTCACCTTTGTAATGCAGTATGCTCCCTGATTTTAATTTAATTTGATCTTCTGATTTCCTTCTTACTTCTTCAATTCCCACGATGTCTCATTTGACATGCATGAGCTCTTCTAATTGTACTAATTTTTGGTCCGTTGCTAAAGTTCTGTACATTATATGTTATATGCAGTGTTCGAGGTGATTTATTCGGGTATTTCTGTTTCTGTTCCTGCGATTTTTTGCCTCCCCCAGAATCCGTGAGACAGACCCTATCGAAAGTGTGGGTTTTGAAACGTTTTCTACCCACCTTGGGCATTCTTCCGTGTGTTTTCGTACTCAACATAAAGAAAGAGAAAGAGAAAAGGGGGGTTTTGGCCATAATCTTCCACATTGGCCAGACGGGTTGGAAGATGAATAAGGGTATATTGGGTAGGACATCTAATGGATGGCATGGTCGCTTTCCGGAAGTAGACCTCTACCGAGATCGCAGAGAGTGTCTACCCGATACCGGATCCCTTATCAACTCTTTAAAATGCTGCAATTGAATTCTATTCCTGTCGATTAATGCTCTTGGTACACTCGCAACGGGTACCAAATTTACTTTTTTAAGTTTAAGTGTATCTGAGATATTGATTTTTCCCGAAATTTGAAACCCCGCTTTCAAGGCCTGTAACTTCTCGACTTAGGATAGAGGTAAGTTCCATTAAATCCCCTGCATGCATCTCCCCTGTATCGGTTCTTATACGAATCACCCAGTATAATTAAAAAATTACTAACTGTACGTACCTGCATGATATAATGAATGTATAAAAGGGGTTTTAAAGCACTGTAATACAATTGTTAATAATACAACATTATGTTGAAAAAAATTGTTATATATCACTTTTCACTTTTCAGAATGAATCATGTTTATTGACTTAGAGAAAAAGAGCCAAGTAAACAGTTCTTTTTGTTGCAAAAGACTTTATCATGTTTTATTCATTATTGCACATAAACTTGACATTCTTTACGTAATTCCTTTCTTACTCATAATTCTCGTGAATCATGCCATTATTTTTAAAGATTATTGTATTTCTTTGGCTAATATTGAATTGAGATATTTCAACACAAAATTTCAAATATCTGGTTTCATAATTCTAATATATAGAAAGATAAAAAAAGAGAAGTGTATTGATTATAAATGAAAACCAATGATAAGAATAAATAAATAAAATCCGTTTGGATGAGATTCGTTAAAACGTTTTAATGACAATTGTGGGTAACCTCTTCAGTAAAAGCAAAAAAGTGTAAATAAATATTATCAACTATAAAGCACTGCTGATATTAAAACAAATAAAGAAGTAATTCCTAAACCAAGTTTAAGAATGCCAACTCTGTAACGATACGCTGTAAAAACCAGCATTATTGTAGATTAAATGTTTTATTCATACGACTTATTTAAGCTATATACTTTAAAATGGTTTATCAATGAAACAATATAAATTCCCAAACTCATTGCAGTTCTGCTCTCTAAATGCCATTTGTGCCATAATTACGTTATAAAGATTCTCTGGATATTTAGATTTCAAAGTAGGTATGCTTAATTTCGCATGAATTTGTATTCCTTGCACAAATTCGTATTTTTATTTTTTGTAATAAAAACGTTATGTAAAGTGCATACTACTAAAAAAGCACATATAACTATTTTATCCCCACTGTTTAGCTTTCCGTTTTATCGCTCAATTGTTAATCTGTTTTTTTATTATACAACACGTTGTTTAGCTTTCATATCATTATACGTCGCTTTATTTGGATTTGCAGAATGGGTAATCTCAACTGAACGCAGTTGGAAATAAATATCCCTACCTTCGGTTAGTGAAACATGTGCGAGTGAAAATGGCAATTTCTAAATAAATCAATTACTGCAAGGTAAAGGTGAGCCTTTGAACATATTTTTTATAACCCTGCGGCTTGAATATTAATAATAAACAATAATAATAGTAATAACCTAATCAGTAGAATTTTTAGTAACGTCTAAAATGGCTTTATAGATACACAAATAAAAAGGCGCGAAAATAGTATTATTGCATTTCTATTAAGCTTCTATGAAAAGCACGGTAGCTTAAAACCCATGTCAGGTACGATTGTTAAAATCTCATATAATCGTAAATTAAACGTAAAGCGCAAATATCACCCTTTGTTTAAGGTTTTAACTCCAACACGTAAATATTTTGTAATAAAAATAAATACAGAGAAGTCATGAAATCGCTTATTTTAACCCACGGTAACGCAGGCGTATACAAAAAAATCATAAATACGTATTTGTAACAGTAGGATAAAGAACAAGACATGCCAGATGTGAATTATAAAAGTGAACTAAGCGGTCAGTACCTTTCATAGAAAACTAGAACATAACCATTGTCATAAAAATATCTATTTTATTAGCTTAAATAAAAAAATAAATAATTAAATAAACTAATAACTAAATTTTTTGTTATGAAGAAATAAATTCAAAAGTAAACATGTAATTAGAAATTATTATTACCTAGAGAGGAGCTTCGCTCAGCGCTATGGTCACAACACACCTCAATAACCGATTATTTATTTATAAAAAAATATAAAAAATAAGGGGTACCCTATTTAAAAATATAAATTTTAAAAATTTCAAAATTCCGAATAATCAAAATCGCGAATGAATCGAATGCGCCTATTTTATTCGTCTAAAACCATCTTCGCATTATTGCCTTTTTAAAGAAACATTTTGAGCATGGATGGTTTCAAAGTCTATAACGGATAATATGTAGCGTGTACTTACCCGAATTTAATTGGGATTTGGAAG
This sequence comes from Vesta saturnalis, assembly GCA_036346205.1. NCBI lineage: Eukaryota > Metazoa > Arthropoda > Insecta > Coleoptera > Lampyridae > Vesta > Vesta saturnalis. The sequence continues at coordinate 531,494 of JARFJB010002117.1, forward strand.
ACCTAAGCCAACTCGTAAGTCAGCTTCCTACTCCATATGCTATCTTTGGCGATTTTAACGCCAACAGCGATATATGGGGTTCTAACAGAAAAGACACTAGAGGTCGCCTTATTGAAACTCTCATCGAAAAAGAAAAATTAATCCTTTTGAACACAGGATCTGCTACTCACCTTATGCTAGAGGTGGGGATCTAATCTTAGCGTCACCTGGTATAACTCCTCATCTCTCTTGGAAAACAGCAGATCAGCTTTATGGCGCAGACCACTTCCCCATAATCGTAACTATTGATGGACTTAAGACGGAAAATCATTCATTTCCTAAGAGGTGGGTTAGAATTAAGGTAGACTGGACTCTGTATACACAATCTCTTCCTCTCCCACATTCAACGCATTCAATTGAAGACGATATAGCTCTTTTGGTTCTTCACAAAGCAGTGGTAACGCCCCTAAGCATGGAGTTCCTTGGTGGAACCGTGAAGTTCAATCTATCATCAGAGAAAAAAAGCGAGCTTTCAACCAATTTTGCAAAAACCCTATCCAAGCCAACCTTATTAAATTCAAGCAATTGAGAGCTAAATCACGACGCATAATCTTGCACCGCAAAAGGAATTGCTGGAACCAATATGTAAACTCTCCTACTTCTACTTCACCCCCCTCTGAAGTATGGAGAAAAATTAAATCCATAACCGGATCAGGGAAATTTACGACCATCAAGCAACTGTTCATAGATAGTGCATCAATTACTTCACCTGCCGACATGGCAGAAACTATGGCAGATCATTTTGAAGCTGTCAGCAGTTCTAAGAATTACGAAGAGCTCTTCTTACTAAATAAAAAATAGACAAAATTAAAGCCAGATTTGTCAACTGATATGCCCCTAAACTACAATGCACCATTTTCCATCAAAGAGCTAACTCTCGCACTGAAAGGTCTAAGATCGTCTGCGGTTGGAACAGACAATGTAAGTTATGAATTCCTGAAACATCTCAACTTACCACTCAAGGCATACCTACTAAACATATATAATCGGATATGGGTCTCCGGATCTTATCCACATGCCTGGAGAGAAGCTACAATAGTTCCAATTTTAAAAGAAAATAAGTATCCGACAAATCCCAATAGTTACATACCGATTAGTCTAACGTGCTGCTTAAGCAAAGTGCTCGAAAGAATGGTAAACTACAGATTAGTATATGTCCTGGAAAGCCAAAGCCTTCTTAATCCAAATCAGTCGGCTTTCATACAGGAAGATCTACCGCAGACTGTCTAACACAGCTGGAGAACAGCATACAAGACAATTTTAAGGAAAGAGGTCACCTTGTAGCTGTATTTTTTGACCAACAAAAGGCTTTTGACCTGGCGGCACGGTATAACAGAAAAACTGTATAACTGGGGCATACGGGGCAATCTTGCAATCTTTATTCAGTCTCTCAACTCTACGAAGACTAGAAAACGGCGTTCCTCAAGGATCAACCTTAAGCGTGACACTATTTGCAATCGCAATAAACGATATCAAATCTACCTGAGGAAATAGAGAGATGTATCTATGTTGATGATCTTTGCATATTTGCCAAATCAGACAATATGCCACAAATCAAATCTATCTTACAAAGAGGTATAAATATGGTCCTATGGAATGCAGAAAAAGCAGGATTTAAATTCTCACAGGAAAAAACCCACTGTATTCATTTTTGTAGGCTAAGAAGTCCACACCCGGACCCTAAACTGCACATGCACCAAACCGATATCAAATGCTTACAAAAAGTTAAATTCCTAGGACTTACTTTTGACTCCGACCTTAGATGGCGATCGCACACGAAGAACTCGTAGTAAAATGCCGACGGATACTAATTATATTACGTTGCCTAGCGGGTATAAAGTGAGGAGCCGATAGAGATGTCCTCACAAAAGTATACAAGTCATTAGTACTGCCCGAATCGATTATGGATGCATAGGCTATGCATCCACAAGAAAGGCGTCCTAAATAAACTTGATGTTATCCATCACCTTGGACTAAGGTACTGCTACTTTTTAAACTACAGCCCTATTGACAGTTTATACGTCGAATAGTTTCTAGAAAAACAATTACTACTAACATACCTAGCTAGAATAAGAGCACCGATCAACAGTTCATAAAATAGCATTCCATCGTAGACATCTGTAAAACAATACAGCTACACTCGACTGTGATGAAATCCGAGGGCAAGAAGTCCTAGACAAATATCAATTCAAGCTCCCGGAAATCTTGCAATCTTGGAGTATGCGACTAACTACCTGCTACAAATCAATAACACCTTTAATAAAGCTACTCCAAATGAAAACTGAGCCATTTATGAAAGGCACTAAAACCAAATCAGGCACAGCCCAATTGTTGTATAACCAGCCACACAGCTGGTCATTACCCAAGTCGAGCTCTCTATCTACGGCAGAGCTATTCATTCTACCAAGCCTTACTGTATTGTTCTATGAACCGGATATTTTAGTGTTACTATATCATAACTAACTGTAGCTCCATGGCAAACGATATAATGAATAAATTTACAACAAACCCCATGATACACCTGATACTGAGCCTGTTACAAGAGCTGTTTAACACAAAAAGGAAATAAGGGTCCTTCTAATAAACGGAAGCACAACCAAAGTTAAACATTCAACTAACTGAAACCTCAGCATGCGAAGCAGCCATGAAAAAGCACCTGAAGTACAACTATCACATTGAAGATATCACCAAACAAATAACACAACTAGTAGTCAAAGCTTGAAAAGAAGGTTCTAAAAAAGGTAACTTTCTTAAACGTATAACTCCATTGAACATCGGGAGAAACAAGATAAATATCACTAGAGAAGAACAGGTAAAGCTCAGCAGACTACGTATAGGCAAGTCCGGTAATTCCTTACTAAAAACTGGAGGAACAACCAAAGTGCGAAACATGTAACGCAACTCTAACAGTTACACATATTTCGTCGAATGTCCATCATAAAATAAAGATATAAACTAGGCAGCAAATACAAGAAATTTTAAATTGTGTTATAGTTAGAAAGGTTAAGGTAAATTGTACCAAGGTCTAGCGCAACTATTTACAAACTTATAAAACTTACTAAAATTAAGAACTCGATCATCAGGCGTGAGGAAAGCAGAGATATTTTCATAGATATAATCAGTATTAGCATTTGTTAATTGGGACCACTCAATTTCTAGGTTTAATTAATAAAATACAACAAAATTGAGAAAGGTTGTATCTCAGAACATAATAGGTAATCTGAGTAAGCACTAAACATCTGTAGTTATATGTATATTTAATAACCAAAATGTCTGATTAATATCAGAATAAAATAACTAAACCTACTTTTGTACTACTTACAATCTTTAAAATCACTAAATTAAACACAGTAGTAACGTACAATAATTGTATATTAGAATTCAAAGAATTATTAATACACCGGTATTAATCATGAAACTATTGTTAACTCAAAAGTTAAGGGTCTTCAAAAGAATAAAGTTTTTATTTAACAGACTAATTCCATTCTTAACCGACAAAAAACTGAATTGTAACTATACACTATTGAAGAACACCAGAACATAATAACAAATAGTAGTAAAGCTTGACAAGAAAATGGATCTAAAAGGTAATTTCTTAAAGTAAATCCATTAGATAACATGAGAAAAGAATATACCTGAGTAGAAAGGTAAAGCTCAGCAGACTACGTATAAGGAACACGCTCCTACTCTAAACTTTAACTGAGGACCAACCAAAGTGCGAAACATGTAACGCAACTCTAACAGTTACACATATTCTCGTCGAATGTCCAATCCATCAAAATGAGCGACACGGAAATAAACTAGGCAGCAATATACAAGAAATCTACAAATTGGTTCTGTAACATTTTAAAAGTAAAGTTCCTAAGAGACACGCAACTATTTAACAACACAGACTATGAAACAACGTATAGCGTTAATGACATCAAGTCGACGCGCTTAAAGATAAACAAAAAAATTTTGCAGCAAGTCCGGTAAGTAGCACGAGAACCAAAAATTGCGTACGAAACAGTTTGATTTAAATACGATGTAACTGAAATTAAGTAAGTTTATATATATATATATATATATATATATATATATATATATATATATATATATATATATAATATATAATATATTATGTCTAAATTCATTTAAAGTTCAAGGGTCTAGTTTTTGGAGAAACTGGACACGTCGATTTTTTTTTTACTGCGGTTTTAGTGGTAAAATTTACATAGGGTGATCCAAAAATAAGTTACAACCATCAACTTGATTTTGTCAAATGGAAACACCTGTTTTTATTTCATTTTATGAATCTGGTTTGAATTCTGAGTAAATCTCATGTACCATGTCCTATACCTAAAGTCATTATTATTTGTTATTATTTATATCTTTCTTGTCTTTGTCTCTATTTCTACTTCTGACTTCCTTTCTTGCCGGGGCAGCAGGCTAAATAAGTGACAGTACTGATCGGTAGCAGGACGATACCGATAGTAGGGAATGCCACATCGTCCGGGGCACAATTTGGCTAGTAACTGATCTGCCTGCTAATTTAATTACTAAAAACAACAATTTCAATGCATCGGATCGACCTGGCTACAAGGAGCGGTCAACGTCGAAACACACAGGGCCCGTTGCTGACTACAGTGCAACGAAATACTAACAACTTGACAAGTGGAATGTTAGAGGTATGCATGGTAAAGAATTTCAAATTTCCAATGTAATGAATAAAAGGCAGCTTGATATCCTGCGTGTATCAGAGACAGAGCCCAAAGGAAAGGATGCAGTGGCGCTAAAGGAGTGAAAAAGCGAAAAGATGTGTTAAACAGTACGAATTGGTATCCCCCGGGTAATGTGGGTTAGAATGAAAGTGGAGTTTCGAAAACATTTTCTCATTGCATGCTATGAACTGGTGAATGGAGAAAGATACCAAGTGTGTGAAAACCTCTGGAATGATGTAGAGAACGTGTTGAACGTATGTAAGCCAAACGAAGGAGTGGTGATATTAATACATATGAATGGATGGGTGGGTGTACAGAAAGAACATACTAAACGCACTCTAGGAAAGTTCGGAGGCCAAAGAATCAATGAGAATGGTGAACATCTATGTGGAGAAAAACTTGTTTGTATCTAATACGTGGTTTAAGCATAAAAATGTGCATATGTATACATGGCAAAGATAGGTATAAAAGTAGTACACTACATTGGTTTGGTCATAAGGTATACCTAATAATGATTTGCAAATTATTGTAATTGGTTTAATTAAACGGTGGTTGCGCATGCTTTAGGAACGTTATTTTTTAGTTTACTAAATAAGACTTCCGGACTAATTTGCTTAGTGGTATCCATATGGGTTTCATTTATGTATTAGTTTAGCGATGATGTATAATTCGTTTCAGAAAATACCGCCTTTAACAATAATCCAATCAGATTAGAGAAACCATTCAAAACCTAGTGAACGACAAGACTGATAAGCACAAAAGTAGTACACTACGTTGGTTTGGTCACATCGAAAGAATGAGCGACAACAGGTTAACAAAACAGATGGTGTTCGGAAAATTCACCGCCAGCAATTCACCGACAGCAATTCACCGCCAGCAGTTCATCGCCAGCAATCACCGCCTACGCAATTCATCGCCCAACAATTAACCGCCAGCAATTAACTGCCGGAAAATTCATCACTCCGTAACATATTTATTTTTATTATTTGAAGATAGCCTGTTAGCGTTACTCAGGAGACACCACGTGGTGGTCGGCTTACTATAGTCTCTCTTTTTTTTTAGTTTTCTAATCTGAAGAGATACTGAAATGTGTTTATGTTTAGAGAGCGGTGTTGTGAGCGATTCCACGCAGGTAATCGAAAATATTCATATCTACATTGTGATATGTACCTACTACTCTTTGTAGCCGTTGAGCGCAGTCACGGTATTTTCTCTTAGGCCTTGGAGGTTATTCTCCACTTAAATATTGCTCAATGCGTAGTTCATTTAAGCTTTGTTCTCGTTTAATGGCCGAGATGAATTTCCATATATTTGGATGGTGTCCTGAAACAATGAGGATATGAATATCTACGATTACCTACGTGAAATCGCTCACAGCACCACGCTCTAAACATAAACACATTTCAGTATCTCTTCAGATTAGAAAACTAAAAAAAAAGGGAGACTATAGTAACCCGACCTCCACGTGGTGTCTCCTGGGTAACGCTAACAGGCTATTTTCAAATAATAAAATAAATATGTTACGGAGCGATGAATTTTACGGCGGTGAATTGCTGGCGGTTAATTGTTGTGGGCGATGTAATTGTCGATAGGCGGCTGAAATTGCACGATGAGAACTTGCATGAGCTGGTGAAATTACTGTTGTGATTGCATGGCGTGAATTTTCCTAAAATCACAAAACAGATATATGTAGATGAGCGCGTAGAATTTGACTGAATGCAGTAGAGTGTATGATAAAGGAAGGGAAAATAAGGAGTTTTAAAAATAAAAGGGCGTGTCAGAGACAATGCATATATCTTGCGGAAGCTAGGGAGGTATGCAGGGATAGGAAATCATAGAGAAAGATAATAAACGAAAAATAAATAAAAGGTAGAAATTGTTTTGCCGACCCCGCGACGGAATGGCGTGACTGGTATGTTATGGTATGAAAATTCTATTTGTTTTTTACTATAACCCTTTTAAGTATAGTTGCTACCAATCTCTCGTTATTACCAACTTCAAATTCTTAGTAACGTGACGTTTAGTTGAGATTATCCTCTGACTACAAACACAATACACGATAACACAAATTCCAGAAATTGAAGGAATAGCCGATTAGACGAGACGCAAGCGTTTTCAGATTTCATATATTTATTTGACTTCTTAATTTCCAAAACTGTCGACGATAACTGTAATTGTTAGCGAAACGTTTAAATTTGTAAAAGATTAACAAAAAATACATGATTTCACACCCAAAAGATAAGTAAATTCATTACACAAGTGGGTTGTTTCAAGAGTTAATCGAAATAATACGTATAGTGCATACAAAATATTCACACTTCTACAGCTAAGTGAGGTAATAACAGTTGATTGATCTGGTATAATGATGAAGAAGCGCAACCTTAGATAGTTTTACTAATACTCTACTTAAAGTAGGTTCTAATAAATAGTATCAATTCAGTCAAATAAATTAAGTTGAATCTCACTTTTCGTTTGATGTCCCAGAAGGCTACCTGAAGGCTCCGTAGCACATCAGAATATTTTGTATATGGTAATTGCAGTAATTGTAAATGAACTTTACTCCCTAAATATCAGTTACTCCATAATAAAAAAGCCCTTTTGACATTTAGATTCCAATTTTGTATCTTTACTTTGTTGTAATAAAAATGTTATATACACCGCTAAAAGTACACTCTATTAAAAAAAGGACAATCACTTTATCTCCAACTTTTACCTTTCCGTTTTACTGTTTCATTGTTAATTTGTTCTTAAGGTGCCAAGTTTTATCCAGTTTTATACAACGCGTTGTTTAGCTTTAATATTATTACACAGTCGGTTCAAAGCACCCATAGATGATCTAAACTAAAAGAGGTTGGCAGTAAAATATACCCATGTCTTGGTATTTTAATATACAGGGTGTCCCACCGGAAAGGGCCGCGATCGATATATAGAAACGTACCAATAGGGTGATTCTAAAAATTTTGTTATTTACAAAGGTCTACCTTTTTAACATATTTTCACGTTTCTGACATTCCCGGTTTAACCGGAAGGCGACACCAACTTGCTTATTTTAAATGAAACACCCTGTACATTTTTACAGTTTTGGATTCTACGTTCAATTTTAGGGCAACTTTGTATAACGTTGTCTATACCTAAATTCAGTTACTTTCGAGCTATCACCATTTTTACGAAAAAAGTGACAGTTACAGCACCATATTAAAAATGTTGACTCTTGAACAGAGGATCACTTTTAATTACAATATTTGCGCCAGTAATGGTTTAGGCATCGCTACATCTGAAAATGATTGCATAATCTCTGAGGAACATACAGGGCCCTCAAAATTTATAAGCCAATTTGAAAAGTTAGAAGTTACAACTTGATTTTTTCAAATGGAACACCCAGTATATTATTTTACGGCCGAAAGGAGAATTAAATACTGAATCGAATTATATAAAGCTTGTATGTGCCCATCTTTTAAGGTTTCCCAGTTACAGCGAATTTTGTTATACACACGTATAAAAACTGAAAATATTTCATTTTCCCAAGTAGGCTCTACTGATATCGTTAAAATAGGTAATACTTGTAAAGACTATTTTAATTTATTTTGAATTTATTTACAATGTGAAAGGAGGTATTCAAAGGAAAAAACAGATTGTTGATATAAGAAGCACAAGTAGTTATAACAAGAAAATAATTTGGTAAACAAAATATTAATTGAATAAATGTTCAGAATTTTGGCATGCGGCTTCTAAACATTTTTCGCATCTACGAATTAACTCAGTATGAGCAGCACGTTTAACGAAGTTTTGGGACAAACTACGAAACGCATTCCCTACTCTCTGCACGCAGTTATCCATTGTTGTTAATGGCGCTTCGTAGACCTTACATTTTATAGCTCCCTAAATGAAAAAATTTAAAACAGTTAGATCGGGAGGTCGTGGATGCCACAAAAAAGGCCCGTCATTGGCAATTCATTGGTCATAGAAAGTGGTTTGGAGAAGGTTACTAAGTAACTTGCCCCTATGTGGAGGTGCACCATCGTACTAGTTAAAAATATTTGTGTTCCGCCAGGGGTAAATTATCCAGATAAGTGTTAATTTTGTAGAATATTTAGATATCTCTCATCTAAAACACACTATAACTGTGGTTACATAAATCACACCAAAGATATTTACTTGCTATTTAAATTGTCTTGATAAAATAATAACGCAACTACTGCATTATTTCTAACGGCGCAGTAAACATTGAACTACCAGCTGTCTTGGAAATTTCGTTCCCTAATGTTGTGTGGATTGGGGCCACTCCAGAAATGAGAGATATGGCGATTTGGAAGACCATTCATCTGCCCCTATAATGTCATCTAGAAACGAATTATTCTCCTGTTACCTCGTCAAAATAAATTCGCAAAATTATTTTTTAATGAAATCGATTTCTTTTAGCTGGTTGTACCATACATATCGAAAATGGGTGAAGATTGTGTTTCCTTAAAATTTTATGTATTGAGCTTTTAGAGAAACCAGATTCCAGAGCAGCTTGTCTTAATGACATCATTGGAAAAGCTCGAAAGTACCCTTGAATCACTATTTCTACATTTTCGTCCATCAACAATGCGTTTTCTTTTTTGGATACCTCCTTTCATAGTACCAAAATCTTTAAAATTATCTATGATGAGTCTCACAGCATGTCGTGATGGATTCTGCTTCTGGAGATATCGATCAGCAAATGCTTCGCAAGTTATAACGTTGTCACATTGTCCATAAATTACAAATATATTTAAATATCTCAGTAAGTAAAATTTAATTGTGATGGCGTCTTTATTAACGCCTTTGTGGACACAAACAACATCGATGAAGCTACTTGACATTCGCGACAAACTAAATTGTTTGGTTTTTCAGCCTACTTCGCAAAATAAAATACTTCAATTTTACACGTTTTTATAACAAAATCCTCTGTAACTGAAAAACCTTAAAAGACAGTTACATACAAATTTTATACTATTCGAATCAGAATTTAATTTTCTTTCGATCGTAAAATAATATACTGGTGGTCCATTTGACAAAAACAAGTTTTGTAACTTCTTAACTTTTAAATTGACATAAATCTTGAGGGCCCTGTATATTCAATGAATGAATAACTCTGTGTCTGAATAGATCTGTATGCTAGGGGTCTGGAATTTATAGGTAAATTGGATGGAGTGGGAAAGGAGTGGGCAACTGATAACATTTATTAACAACGATGGAACAGTTGTGGAAGGAAATAGGAAATAAGTTTTTATACAAATTATTTACTAGGATAGGAAAGTTTGTAGTAAGGACTTTCAGGATCATTACAAAGCCATCCACTGTTCAAGATTCTACATTTTTAATATGGTGCTGTAACTCTAACTTTTTTCTTAAAAACGGAGTAATCTCGAAACTAACTAAATTTAGCTACTGAAAACTTAGGTGTGTATACTCACGCACGCACACACACACACAAACACACACACTCATACCCTCACATACTCGCACTCACACACACACACACACACACACTCATACCCACACTCTCTCACTCACACACGCACACGCACACACTCACTCACCCACACACCTACACAACTACATACATACCTACACACACATGCGGACCCGCGCGCACACGCATACACGCGCACACGCGCACACGCTCACACGCACACGCGCACACGCACACACACTCACGCACACTCGCAGACGTGCACATGTACACACGTACACACTTACACACGTACACGTGTACACACGTTCACACGTACACACGTACACACGTACACACGTACACACGTACACACGTACACACGTACACACGTACACACGTACACACGTACACACGTACACACGTACACACGTACACACGTACACACGTACACACGTACACACGTACACACGTACACACGTACACACGTACACGTACACACGTACACACACACGTACACACGTATACACGTACACACGTACACGTACACGTACACACGTACACACGTACACACGTACACGTACACGTACACGTACACACGTACACACACACGTACACGTACACACGTACACACGTACACACGTACACACGTACACACGTACACACGTACACACGTACACGTACACGTACACACGTACACACGTACACACGTACACGTACACGTACACACGTACACACGTACACACGTACACACGTACACGTACACACGTACACACGTACACACGTACACACGTACACACGTACACACGTACACACGTACACACGCATACACGTACACACATACACGCGTACACACGAACACACGCACACACACGCACATACGCACACACGCACGCACACGCACGCGCACACACACACACGCAAGCACACGCACACGCACACACAAGCGATTTATATCTTAAAATTGTATTGTTGAATGATACTTGACCGTGAAACATTATGTTTAAAAGAAATACGAATATACCAATATTCTGTCATCTGTAACCACCGTTGGGGAATAAATTTGATTCTGTAATTATAGACAGAGTAAGTTCATTAAATCACTTCCGAAATTAAAAATCAAAGTTAAGCATGAAATAATGTCTATAATGTTGACCAAATAACTTTAAGATGACAATGGAATGTAATCTATCTGCATTGTATAAAATTTTATATATTTTAATAATGCACACGCCAACACGTGCCAGACAGTAACTGACTTCTGAAATTTTGTGATTATCAGATGATAGAAGTGTGACTAATTAGAAATTAACCCGTTAAATAGAACATGTATTTTTTGGTGAAAGTGGAAAAATTTTATATCAGTCGCACCGTTATTTAATAAGCAGTATTTTGTGAATATCAGCGTCTTATAGGTTAGATATGCAGCTCGCACGACCGTCTCTTTACCTTTTTCGTTCTCTTGTGTTTGCACAGAGCTGTGTTTATTTTCTAAGAGTATGAGGTAAAAGTGAAAGTATTTAATTTGTTTCAAAACTTGTAGTAGAAAATTTGCTTGCTACTGATAACCGCAATCATTCACCATCAACCCTTGGTGAATGATTTTTGTTTGCCAGGGAATTGGTGACCTTTGTCTGGTTCCTATCTGCCGTCCGTCCGAATTAATTATGTTTTAGGCGCATCTTCCACCTCCGGACAGTACCCTGATTTTTCCTCCACTGTACCACCTGGAACAGCCATGTGGAAGCCGAGTAAGTTCAGGATTGGCCCTAAAGAAAATCTAAACAGAGGCTTATCTTTGGATGGTGTCCGAATCGGTTTCCACCCCCTGGAACAAAAGCCGATATGCGCAACCCATCCAGGAGTGGTCCCGAAAAAATAATAAAATAGAAACCGTAACTTATAAGTAGATTAAATAAATATTTCCAAACGAGTTTAATGGTTGTATTGGCGATCGTTGAGGGCCAGGCTTTTCTTGCCACCACCGAAAACCAGTTACATAATGTCTATAAGGGTCTTTAATGTCGATCATGGACGGTTCCATACTCTGATATGGAATATAGATTTTCATTTCGTAAGATGTCATCTCGTTAGTAGCCCTGAACTGCATTTCTATCCTGACTTCGTGTGAGTGAAATGCATCTCTGAGGATAACCTCATGATTCCTGCATTAAAGGTCGTAAGAAACGCCTTAACTATTACGGTAGATTAACGATCGGGGAAAGATGTAAGTATAATGAAGCCATTTGTTGACGCGTGGAAATATCTCTATCTCTAGTAGCTGTACAGGTATCCGTAAAGCTAATACATTTTTTATATTTGCCACTGCAACACAACTGAACTAGTACGGTGGACCAGAGGTAGATTCATTAAAAAAAATTGCTAATACTTGTAAAATAAATGTATTTTTTTAAATTGGCATTAAAATGTCTAAAAATCGTCATTAAAACGTCAGAAATCGACATTAAAGCAATCCATTATACGACGATTTATCGTTATCACGGAAACAAATGTCACAAACTGACAAATCGCAAGTCTGAAAATTTAAAAACCAATTTAGACTAAAGTGTAAGTAGAACCAATTATTTTATTCAAAAAACTATTTTGGTGGTTTAGGAACGCGAAGTGCATACTCCACAATAATGTCTGAAGGCAGCAGCAACGAAGAAGCAATGCAATGCACGCCGCCAGAATTACAGGAAGTTGCACATGGAGAGGTAGCGAATCGGCTGCCCCAAAGGTCGGCAGATGTGTAAAATCAGCAATATGAAGCCTTCGTTTTATGGTGCAAAAGCCACAGTTGAAAAGTTACACGAAAAATGCTTTGGTTGCCTATTTTTCGCAAAGCTTCTACGCTATGGAGCACATACTCCATGTTAAAGTTAACTCTTTTGATCAAGCATGACATAGACATCTCAAAACTTGCAAAATTAATAGCTTTTATAAAAAGCAAAAACGTGGGGTACAGGCCAAAAAAGTCGAGTGTGTTTACTAGAGAGGACATTAATAAATTTTTGATTGAAGCACCGGATCAAAACTACCTGATGTGGAAGGTAATGATTTAACTTTAATATATATATATATATATATATATATATATATATATATATATATATAATATACGGTGATTGAGACCTTCACATACGTCCCATAAACCTCTTTTGTGTTTTACCGATTAGGAAAATGTAGCACTCAGCCAATTGGAATTCATACATTTGGTAAAATCCCAAAGTAGATTGCAACCTACTTAAAACTACCCAATTCAAGTACCTACACGCGTCACGTTCTTCGACATACCTCCGCTTCTTCTGACATTCTCACACTAAAACAACACGGTGGGTGAAAGAGCACGAGCGTAACTGAAGGATACGTCGAATCCTCACTAAGTAGGAAACTAGAGATAGCAACAAGGATTCTCCAAGGAAACTGTGTGCCGGCACCATCATCATCATTGTTTGATTTTGAACAGAACGAGCCTTCAGCATCATCTTTATCAAAAATTCAATTTGGACAAAAGCCATCAACATCATTAATAACAACTGACAAACCGACTACAATAAGTAAATATAACAAGTAATACAAATTTTTTTACCATTACTATTAATATTTAAAAATAAATCCATGTAAAGGTCATATTTTCAAATTTTTTGATTTTTTTCTTAATTTTTTTTTTTTATGCCTTATGTTGATAAACATCAACATGCGGCATAAAAAGTTAAACTTCAGTACCTAGATATATAAATAACTATTTCCTTTTAAGTACATTAAAATAGATATTTTGTAACTAATAATAATTGTAATGTAGCATAGGACGTCATTAAAAATACTATAACACTGTGAATAAAAACAACCCCTATTAATAATAAACTAATAATTAAAAGGAATAATTTCTACAAAGGTCCAAATTTCATAAACAAAATTATTGGGGAGAATTAATTATTTGTTTACAGATCCCTGCCTTAAATCCAAAGAGTAGACAATATCTCGAACACGGAAATACACCGATGCCAGAAGGATTGCCTACCTACCCAAAATTTGAGAATTAACTTTTTGTTTGTATAAAGTATTTATTTTTATTTTCTAATTTATTTAGAAAAATAAATACCTGTTTAGTTTATTATTTTGCAATACTGTTCTCACGCCCCCTCCGACTCAGTTTAGCCGCGTGCAAAGTACCTGTAAATTGATACTGTTATCAATTATTTTTATAACATCCTTCACTACCCGAAGAAAGAAAGTTATACTATTATCATCAGCGGTCGACTATTCGAAAAATCTGGAACACTGGATCTATGCAATACCCTTAACAAAATGCACCCGCAAAACTAAAAAAACACCGCACGCGTTTCAATAGTTAAGCTATCATGTGCTTTTTAATTTTGTGTGGTACGTGGGTGTATTTTGTTTGTAATATATTTTAAATAATACAATAAAGATTCCAACTAAAGCAACTTACTTTAAGTATTCCCACTAACATTTTTCCATAAAAGCATTTAACTTAAAAGATTCAATCAAGAATTTGAATTCATGTATTTCAATTCCAATTAATATACATCAAAGCATTCTCATTAATTATTTCAATTAAGATACTGTACCGTAAAAAATCAAGTTAGTTGTTAAATTTATTCAAGAGACATCGGATGCCTATGCAAAGTGAATGCTGACGATATCATTTAAAATTTTAAATGGACTCTAGAAAGATAGCGGTATTACAGAACGCAGTAAATAATGTTCTTCAATTTACCACCAAATTTCAACCAAATTAAAAGCTTCCTTTTCCTCAGCTTTAACAAACACCATTTATGAGGATAAAAGTAAAAATAGAAAAAAAGTAGAAGCAATAATTTTAATTATTACACTGCTTTAATATTTAAAGGTGAAGATGTATCTTATAATAGCCGAATAAATAGGAAAAGGTCGGACTCAGTACGTTTCTAGCAAATAACTTACACAAAATAAATTCAATTACCCGTTTATCCGATACTCAATATTGAGGGCCGTGTTCAGAAATGTTAAGGAAATATCCTAGATCATTGGTTGGAACTAATTAGCGCAGACCGATATGCTGTGAGTAACGTCGGTGGTTTAATTTTTTAATCGTTAAGTGCAGATGCATCTATAAAGGAAAATCTGGCAACTATCCCAAACCAATTATGGTCGCTGATATTCAAATATTTTACAAACGACTATAATAATCCTCTATGATAACCCTTTTATGATTATCAACATCAAATAAATACGTTTAGGCAATTTTTATTTCACAAACTCTTAAATTTGAAATATTTATGCCGTGGAGAATTACTCGGGATTGATTTTCCCACCATTTTGGTTAATTTAGCGTGTGTGTGTTATAACCGACGTGCTAACTTTACCTTAGTTCCGTTAGTAACAGTTTGTATGTAGTTCAGTGTAATGACTATCACGCTTACTTATGAATAAAATTACAATTAATGATTTCGCTAATTAAAGTTAATTTAATTTAAAACTTTAAAATATATTTTTCTTTTCCACCTCACCAAATTTATATATTTTAAATTTGTATCATAAGGTAAGATAAATTTACCTTCGTTAGAAATATTTCCAACAACGTTCGATAAATAAATGATACAATCACTTTATTGATTTTATTCCAAAGATCAAAATGCGTAAATTATCAATTTTAGAAAGGTGCTTATTTACTGCACTTATATCGTTAAGCGTAGCAACAATTGCAAGAGGTAACTACTTCTGTAGCAAGTTAGTAAAAGTTTACGTTTATTCCATCTGCCCTTTGTCAAGTCATTACGCTGTGTTAGCTGACGTACATCAGACCACCACCTTTTAAAAATGAATGAAACTTGTGCAGATCGTATACTGAATCTAATTACTTCCATTTAGCTATTTCTTATTCCAAACTACTTGTTGCTCGTTTACGTAAAATGATATTGAAAATGTTTCTATTTCAAATACGTATTTTAATTACCTGTCGCTGTATTTTAATATTGTCTTTTGTTTTATAAACTTGCCAATTAAAATTTTCTCCTTGAGCTTTCCCTTTTTAGGTTTTCAGTGTTCTTTTTAAAAAAAAGCTCATGGCACCCTACTACTATTTAAAGGCTGTTTAACAACGTTCACATTAGTTTAGAGGGTATATAATTAATATTTTGAACACAGATTCCAAGTGCTCTAATTAGTTCGCTAACAACCGGATTATACTTTTTAAATGTTGCTGGCTTAAAGCTTCCAAGTCACAAGTACTATGGGATTGATAAAACTTACAAAACTATTTTATCACAAAAATCATTTGTTATAATAATTATAGGTTCGGTAATGTTTTAGACAAGGTTATCAAAGTCGCCACATATTATTTTCCATTATCTGCAGTCACGTAATCTGGTGCGCTAATTAATAAGTTACAATCGTCGTATAATTTAAAAGTTCTGTTTCACCTAGGCTCACATAAATTCTAATATGTTTTGCTCAAAGAAATAAAGTGGTAATGTTAACACAGTAATTCCTCTTCTACAACTTTTGCGTTAGCCCGCAAACGGTGAGTTCTCATTTTAATAAGTTTTCCTCTGTTATAATTTCTGATATTAACCATTGAGCTTTATTATTATTTTGTTGTGCAACTGTTCATAAATGTAGTGAGAATGGTAGAGAGCTTTGTATTATATTTGTCAAAAGCCGTCTTATTAGAACACATCTCCACAATTACGTCGACACTATATAATAGTGTGCACACATGTACGTTTTTATCATTTTTAAATCGATTAAATGCAAATAAAACCTTTTTGTGTACATTTAATAAAAAAGTAAATAGAAATAAGCTCCATAACCGTAGCTCGAATGATACTTCCCGTTAGATACATTTGTTGCCAAGGCAACATGAGACACGCTTAAGAAAGTTATGTGTTGATCGCATCTTTTCAATGTACTTATAGATTCTGAATATAAATATAACAGTATGTACGTCATTTGACAGAAAACCCCCAAGTATGTGTACTCTCTCGTCACCTCCAAGACTGGATAACTTTGTTGAATCTTTGATCCTTTTTATTATGAGGGCCTCTGTACCGTGCTTTAATTTAATTCTTTTATGACCACCATATATTTTTTTAATTACGTTGCCTTTAAATAATAATACACGCTTATCTAACCAGTTTGATTGTAGGTATACCATTTAATGTTATCTCAAAGTAAATGTATCATTAATAATAATAATAAAAGTTAAAACGTTGAATAAAAGTATTATAAAATTAGGTGGTTCTCAATCTTCTATACTGTTTTCATTTTTTACACTTATCTAACCAACTGATATTCTGAAAACTGTAAGTAAGATAGTACAGATATGGATTACTGGATTTAGATAAGTAACCTAAAAGTACTATCAGCAAAAAACACTGGAAATTCTGCAATATTCCTTGTAACACAAATATATAATCCAAAACTTTTGAAGTTTTCAAAATCGAATAAAATCCACTCTCTTAGTTCTTACCCCACCATCATCGCCCAAAATCGCTAGCGTCTAAACAATTGCTTCTCAAGTTTTTAAAGTTGTTGCAAACCAAAATAAAATAATTGCTATTCCTTTTACTCCTTGCCCCGCAACTCTTTCATCAAAGAAGTATTCTTGTAGGACGGGGGAGTAACACTTAGGACCTGGAAATCGTAGAAATAAAGAATTAAACAAAACGAAGTTGTTTCATAGAAAGAAAAACTGAACAGTGACATCATAGTCCTCTGTGGGCCCAAAAAGAAAGCAATAGGAGAAGAAGAAATTATCGTCTATTACCATATTCGAAGTGGAGTACTAAAACATCTGCGAGAAAATAAGGAAAAAATGTATTTTTATTTATTCTTACGATGCATACGATGAAAGAATAATAAATAAACTTAGGGAGATAAATTTCGAGGATTCGACAATATTAGACAGTACACAAAAGAAGCTTCCTTTGTGGAGTAAGATTAAACCATTCGCAAAAACCTCACCGGGATCTACCATCATCCTTATTGACGACAGCCAAATATTACAATCTGGGTTTCCATGGGTCACCTTTTTCTTTGTGTAAGTTAAACATTGAAAAACTTGTTCAAGAACTTCAAAATGTTAACCAAAAGTAGCCATAATAATAACAACGCTATCAAGGTAGGCTCTAAATCAGAGGCCAGCTAGTACACGATAAATCAATCGTTGAAATAAAATTAAGCACAAATCGTCGATACAAACAGGTCACCCCAAATACGGCAAATATCAGGCACATTTAGTCGAAAAGATTAAAAAATTCCAAAAATATGATCGAACCTATCATGATCCTTATTGACGACAGCCCAAATATTACAACGAAGGTTTGAATAGGTTCACAAAAATGAATGAGTTAATAAAGGTCTATTCTATATACGGTGGTCCATTTAAAATAGTAATAAAATTTTATCATAATAAGAATACTGAATGCTAAAACTGTAATTTTTTTTATTAATTATCTTGGGCTATACATTGAAATAATAACGTTTTTTTATCTAAAATAGGTCATAACTTTTAAAATACCCAGTATAACATATCAAAACGTATATTGGTGTGATGGGTAATGTATCTTGGGCAATGTCAAATTCATAATAATGTACAGCGTTTCCATCTTAAAATAGGTCATAACTTTGGTAAAATACCGTGTTATAAAGCATTATCAAAACTTATTAATTTGTAAAATGGGTAATGCTCATAGCTGGCAATCAATATTGCATAATAATACAGGGTTCCATTTAGATATCTAGTCTACTAATGGTTGACTATGGGACTGTTACACTAATGGGACACCATGTATATTCCTTATTAATTTTAAAATGAGGCCTCCATACCGCTGAGCAGATAATCATTGCTATAAACCACTTTGTGATATCTAGTCTACTAATGGAGATATGGGACACACTAATGGGACACCATGTATTTTTGTTTTAAGGGCCTCCCTACCGCGAGCAGGTAATCAGATCAAAAAATCTATCAAAGATTTGGAATCAGCAAGTTCTTAAGAGACCATTCCAGCTTCTATAATACCAAAAGGTTTAGAATCAGCAAAAAAGGATTTTCCAGTAGCTACAGCGAATACCCAAACTAGTCGGCGTACGTCACAAAATAGTTTATATAATAAAGTGGATAGGCATCTCTTTCAGTAACATTAACTGTAATAATCGACACCAAATCAATAAGTATCGTCCTTTGTTGACGAAAACTATTGGCCTCCACAGGTCATGGGCCAAAAATTGTACCTTCATACAAGTAACTCGATTGCGATGTATGCTCCAACTAATAAAATGACAGATTAGCTTTGTTAGAGCACACTAGTGCTTCATACTATCCAAAAACCACTCGTTTCCAAAAAAGCATGTCCGCTTGTGTAGTACTGCTTATTTAAAAAGGCGAAGGGGATTGAGGCACATTGTTAGCGCTTCGTTAGTGCTTTGTAGTTTCTATTCGTATTGTTCGCTTCAAATTAAAAAACGTTGGTGCTTCTTAGTTTTAATCAGTACGGTGAGTCTCTTGCAAGAAACGATACCTACCTTATTAAAATCACTAATAAATACACCTATACACATGTTAGTGCTTTATAGTTTCATCCACATAGCCACCTTTTCCTAAGAAAAAGGCGCACCCTTTTACAAGGATGGCCAACTACTATTTTTAATTGTACAAACGAATGATTCTTAATATTTGCTAACAGTTTGCACTTCTTGAAAGAAAACAGAGATCAGTTTTACATCATATTACCGTCGCACCAAGATTTTTGAGTGTTAAATTACGAATAATTACTCTTTAATCACTAGATTACGTTTTTCCATGCATTAATATAATCCTATTAATTTATTCATGTCAGTAGATTAGATTATAACCAAGAGGCACTAATCATCTTCTAAGAGAAGAACAGTTGTGGTGACGCTCACAAACGCTAACAGGTAGTTTCAACATTTTCGGCACTTTTGCCGAATATCTCCCTTATTTTTAGAGATAGAGAGTTGCCGACGGTGCGCTGTAGATATTGTTATGGACGAGCTACTAAGAGAACTCAGAGGCAAAGAATCCCTAACTTATGCAAATCTCCTGGTCATTTTTGCAGAAGGGAAATTTGTAAATTCTGTAAAGGAACATATGAAAACCATACTGAATGTAACAATTAAAGTGGTCTCAAAAGGAAGACTTAAAAGTTCTGAAAAAACCACAATAGTCTCATCCACGAGCAAAATAGAAAATCTCGGTCCTCTCTTTCTTGGCGAGAAACTTATCAACTTGTCGGTGGAACTAAAATACTTGGAAGTCGTCATCAACTCCAAGCTTACCTGGAACCAATATATTGATAGTCATCAGAAAACCAAAAATTACACTCGCTTGATAAAGGCATCAGAAAATCAAAAATCACATACGCTATGATTCGACGCACATATGATAAAACATGGAGACTGAAACCATGTATAGTACACTAGCTGTACACCAGAGTAGTCAGACCAGCAATAACATACAAGCACTAGTATGTGTCCAAAATCCAGCCAGGAAACAACAAAACTAAAACTATGCAAGGTACAGACTTGCTTTTGTAGGAATCGCGAGAGTAATGAGATCAACCCCTACCGCTGCAATAGACTCTGGCTGAGCATTTCTCACCTCCAAATTATAATTGAGTGAGAGGCAAGGATGGGACATCACATGATTAAAAACTTGAGGAACAAAGTATGTAAAACGAAACACGAGAAGTTAGTTGAAAGTATTGGGTATGCCATACTTGAAATAGGAGCTGACCGTATGATACCAAAAACCTTAAAAACCAGACTCTGCAAGATAACTATTAGCAATCAGAAGAAGTAAGTAAGCAAAACCAGGAAATTCCTGCAGGGAATCCGGTGTGGTACACTGACGGGTCAAAAACAGAGACAGGTGCTGGAGCGGACGTGCGGACGTCTACTGCGCAACTTCAAGCGATAAAATCACAATCTCGCATAGAAAGTATGCTACTGTATTTGAAACGATACTGGAATGTGCGCGGGAAAATAAAAGAAGCATGTTTATATTATCAGACAGCTTTAAAAGCTCTAGCGAGCCATATATCATCATCACAACTGGTCTGGAAATCCTACGAAAAACTAAATGACCTGGCGGGGCATAACGTCACCCTACGATTGGTTCCCTTTGCAGAATCGAAGGAAAGCGGATGAATTGGCTAAAAAGAGGATACTAAAACCGTTTTACGAAATGCCATCCGCAAATACATCAAAGAATGGAGGACAAAACAGCAGGATTAACACACATCAAGGCCTTCATAGATAGTCCTTGCGCTAAGACACCTTCAGAACTACTTGGATTAAGTAGACTCAATCAACTAGAACACTAACGAGAGCGTTAACAGGGCACTGGTCTGTTAAAAACTTCACTTGCAGATTCTGCAGTGAAGAACATGAAACAGTTATGCACATTCTGGACAACTGCGACGGGCTGTCTAAGAAAAGACAGCGCATTTTCATGTATACACAAATGGAACCGGAAGACTTTAGAACACTTCTAGTGATAGACCTGCGTGATATGCTACAGGGACTCAACATTAAGGAATGGGTGTGAAATTGACCAGGGAGTACACAGTAACAACTCGGAACAACTATAGTGGGCCCTGGAAAAAAGGAAAAAAAAATAAAATTCAAGGAAGATAGTTGTACTCAGGTAAGCTATACAGCGCTCGCAACACCGAACAGAGCACTAACAATGTGCCAGCGCTGCTTAAAACCTGGCTATGGTATTCCGGATATAAATGTAAAGTAGTAGAGGTTTTAAGTGAACCTAATTGGGTGCTACCTTTCTTTCATTGTACATTTTATCACACTAACTAGGAGCGTCTTTATTATGAATACGCAAACAGAAACTTCAAATCACTCCCATTTTGTAAACTACAGGCTTAATTTAGATTCTCTGCAACCATAGATTTCTTCATCTTTCCCAAACTTCACAGAAACTCGTCGAAACCTCTTTTCTGGAAAGGCAAAATCAATTTAAAGAAATGTGCTATGAAAATGCCAGACTACAGAATTACTAAAGCTAGCCAACAAGGGACAATCTCCCGCCTATGTTACATTCTCATCAAATGAGAGTATCGTTTATTGAAAGAAATCTTGGCCATGACTAGGACAACTGGATTATTTAGTCAAAAAGACGGTTAAGGTCATGCTCAGGTTTTGCCCTCAAAATAAATGAGAACATCTTAAAACTCGCAATTTAATGCATCTCACCAAATTATCTTGTGTAAATGATGGAGAAGTTCTACTGTTGTAAACGCATAAACTAATATAATATAAATTAGATCTCGCACGTCAAAATCCATATCAGAGTCGTGGTCAGTAAAATGTGAATCTTCCATGTAAAATCCTAAACTTTTCGATAGCCTACAACACAGCGAGGCACTGTTTGCCCTTAGTAGGGTAACTAACAACTTCTTTCTCAGGCTTACATAGTTGACTCATCATTGCATCTATCAATTTCAGTTATTTGTTTAAACTGCGGCATACAAATAAGTTTCCACCACCAGCAAATTATAGTTAAAATCGTCAGATGCAAAACGCCATTATAGTAAGGTTAGACATCAGTATAATACATTGTTTTGTGCGCTAAAATGTCGAGTTTTGACTCGAATAAGCACATCGGTTGCTTGCGGTAGCATATGCAAGGCTGCCTTAAGTGAGAGAAGTTGTCGGAAGTTGTATCAAAAGTTTACGACCGGTGAATTTGACATCAAAGAACGTAGCGGAAGGCTGAAAGTGTACGAAGGGGCGGAATCGGAAGCATTATTGGATCAAGATTTGTGCCAAACGCTAAAAGAACTTGCACTTACATTAGGAGTGACTCAGCAAGCAATGTCATACAGATTTTGGAATGATTCAAAAACAAGAAAATTAACTGACGCCGACAAACGTTGAACGCCCATTTTTGACATGTGAAATGGTGCTTGCCAGACATAAACGAAAAGATTTTCAGCGCCGTATAGTTACTGGTGATGAAAAATGGATCCACTATGATAATCCAAAAAGGAAGAAATCATGGGGAACGCATGACCATGTTTCAACATCTACAGCTAAGCCTAATATTCATGGAGAAAATCTCTTGTTGTGTATTTGGCGGGATCAGCTTGGTGTCGTGTATTCCGCCGTATTCACCAGCCATTGCTGCTTGTGATTTGCACCTGTGTCAATCGATGGCGCATGGTCTGTCTGAGTAACACTTCACACCAAAAGTTGGGTCGATTCGTGAATAGCCTCAAAACATCAAGCATTTTTCCGACGCGGTATCCATATGCTGCCAGAAAGATGGGAAAAAGTAGTGGCAAGCGATGGACAACACTTCGAATTGAACAGTTCGTTCTTTCACAATAAATGCCCAATTTTTAATAAAAAACGGCGAAAAATTATTTGTACACCTAATACAAAATAACAAAATCAAAATAATACAAAATGAGCAGATACTAAACATTTTTTAAAACAGTAAAAGCTAAAATATTAAGAGACCACACAAAAAAAGTACTTTTAGTAAACACTACACAAGAAAAAAATTGGCACAAATCAGGAGACGGTGAACAAAGAAACATAGGATGAAGGATGAGGATGGTGCCGATGTGTGACGTCATTTATCTTAGATAACAAAAACAAAACTACTGTAACCTAACATAATTAGATTAGATAAACAAGACTACAATAACCTAACAAAAGTAGATTAGATAAACAAAACTACTGTAACCTAAGAGAAAAAAAGTGCACGAGCCGAGAATCAAACCCGTACCAAACGGTCTACGATGCAACCGTCTCGGCGCGAGCCTGTTTCGGCGCAGATACGGTTGGGCGTGAGGACTTTCGGCGCGAGACAATTCGGCGCAAAGTTTCGACGCGAGCCGTTTCGGCGTATATATACTTTATGGGTTTACATCCTATATATATATATATATATATATATATATATATATATATATATATATACGGTGTGTCAATTTAAAACTTACAATAGACCATATCTCATGAATAAATGATGATATCCACCTACCCTAACTAAAAGAATTTAAATAGCGAACTCCTACTTGTAATAATCATTGGAAATCCTGTAAAAAATACTATCCAGTGGTATAAATAAAAATTATACAGGGTGTATTAATATTAACCCAATTAAATATTTAAATATTTTGAAAACAGTCAGTTGTTTACAAGACCCAACCTGCGTCACTTCAGGATTTGCGGGAATGAATTATTCAAGCATGTCGGGCTATTATCAGAACAACATTTACCAAAGTTCGTGAAGAATTTGAAAACAGACGGTAGTATTGTTTAAAAAACAACGGAACCCACTTTGATTTTTAATATTTTTACCGAATTTGTAATTCAACAAAACCTTTTAGTGAATATTGATGTACTTTTTGAAATAGTGTTATTTCTGAAACGATATTTTGTTCATTTATAAATAATATACACCCTGTATAATTTTATTTATACCACTGAGTAGCATTTTTACAGGCTTTCTAATGATGTATTACAAGTAGGAGTTCGCTATTTAAATTTTTTTAGTTGGGGTAGGTGGGGCGTAGGGGTTGATTGGGGTGAGTTGTCTCCTATGTCATTTTGGTTCCCCCTTTCTACCCTAGAAACGGTTTAGAGAATTTTTGATATCATTTAACATGAGATATAGTCTATTGTAAGTTTTAAATTTACACAGTGTGTATATATATATATATATATATATATATATATATATATATATACGTCATTTATTTCTTTTGTTAATATTTAATGCAATTTGGAATTTGACCTTAGAACGGTTAGTTTCACAGAAATAAATAGATACCCACCATATTTTTCAAATATTTTTGGCATAACCTCAGTTATCATTAAAATTAACAACGAATATATAGAATTACCATACAAGGTTATGGAGCGGTTAAAAATAGTAATAAGTTTTAAACGAAGACACATATTTTTACCGTCTTTAGACTACCTATGAAAACATAACGATGTGGGAAATAATTTTTTGCCTTTGGCACTAATGCACCGCCTACACTTATGTATGTAGCACTAGAAAATACTATAAAATATATCGTTGAGTATAAATAGCAAGGTGCCCTTGCGCAGAATGGGTTTGCGCCAAATCGTCTTCGCGCCGAAGCGTCTTACGCTGAAGCGTCTCTGCGCCGAATCGGATCGCGCCGAATCGGATTGTGCCGAATCGTCCTCGCGCCTTAACGTCCTCGCGCTGAATTGGCTACGCCGAATCGGTCGAGCCAAAACATCCCATTCCGCGCACCAAAAGACGACTCCTACCGCTGCACCACCAGCGCTCTAGCAGTTTGACATTGAAAGTGGTATTTAAACCATTTTTTTTAAAATACCTATTTATGTAGATGACGCATACGCAATTGCATACGCAATTTGCCATCGGCAGCACATTACTATGTCTTCCTTCATGTCCTATGTTCCTTTGTTTACCGTCTCATAACAAATCATCGGTACTATGAAACTATACCTATGACTGGGCGAACATTAGAAACATTTGACGAAGTCGGGCTAATCAAAATTACAGAAACCTTACGGTATCTACTAAGACATCGACAGCTCAAGTTTGAAATACTACGGCTAGTTGGGACGGCAAATTTAGTCAACTTCTAGAAATCAAGAAGCTCTAGTACATCAACTATCATAGTTTTAAATTGAGCAACAAAAACATCAAAATTAATACAAACACGGGGATCAAGCACTAATTATACGTGTCAATTCAGCCGTGTGTGTTCTCAATTACGATAAAAAGGCAACACTGCGCTTTTTTTTTGTACTGATGTTTAACACACTAACCAAGGATTAACGTATTCTTAGTGCTTTGTTACGTGCGCATTTGGACTTCGTACACTAACTTACTTTCACAGAGAAGATAGTTTTAGGGCTGCCGGAAAGGTCTGTCCAAGTAGAGAAGTGGGGTAGGTTCTACAGTGACAGAGGTGGTACCTAAAAGCTTACGAGGAGAAAAGAGGGCACCAGCTAGAACAATACTCAGCCAGCCCTAGATAACGAAGATAATTAGTCACTTTTCTAGCCAACCAACAACTGTACGGAAGGATCTGGGCATAGAAATAAATTGCTACAAGATAGGGTCCCAAAAGCGAAAGCAATGTATTGATTTTAATTATATAAAAAAATAATAAACGTAGTATTCGTTTTCAATATATGTACCTATATACACCAACTAAACTGTATCCCCGAAAGGGGTGAGATAATTCCCTAAATAAATATTAAAGTTGTGTGACCCACAAACAGTAAACCCCAAAGTTTTCACGTTACATAATGTTGTGCCTTTACTTACAAAACAACAAGCCACCCAAAAGTGTACTCTCAAATTTATATAGTAATTTCAAATAAATGTAGTTTAACAAACATGAAAAGCATATGGATCTTTAAAACTAAGTTATGCCAAAGCATCAGTATTACCATTTAAAGGGATGGCATGGATGTAATTTAAGCATTGCAGGGGCACATTTAACCGAATATTACAATGAATTTACAATTTATGAATAAAACAGCCAATAATACATTGCTATGAAAAATATGCAATAACACAATTAAAATAGAAATGATCATATGGTTTATATCTAAAATCTGCCGAACCTAATGCATCCGGTTTCACAGAAAATCTATGCAACATACACTTAAAGGTTAATTTAAATCTGTCTATACAATCCTCTAGGATTAGTCAAAGATTAAGCAAAGCATCAAGCTTAAGTAAATACACCAAACAGGTATGATCAGTAACTTAGCTTTAGATCATGGAATCCTGTCGTAAGATCCAATTCAATATGTAGTTTGGCAATTGTTTAACATATCTTCCAAACGTCATCTCATAATCTACATCAAATGTCTTGCGAGTATGTAATAAGTAAAACACACTTAATAGGCTAAAATGTAGGTATGCAAAACATACAGCTATATACAAAATATATACAACATCTAAGACAGCATATACCCCAATATGTATAGGGTAACGGAATGTAACGCAGCGTACTTATATACACATTTGTACACCGTATGAAACGTACCTCTACAAGTAAATATATTAAACCCAAAACGAAAGCATGAACATAAGTCTTACCTTCAAGCAGGTAGTTAGTCAAAAAGTATTAACAGTAACGTTAAGAAATGAATTCAATCAAGTATGAGTTCGAGAACTGCTGATAACTGTTTCAAAATTCAATTAGTAATGACTTCCCCTAAAATAATATAAAACAGAGCTAACAACAGTTAAGATATGGCGTTACATCCTTACCATGCGGATTAAAATATAGAACCCACGTGTCCTTACAGACCATGTGATGTTACGTATGACCCCTTTAGTTAATAGATTTATTTATCGATTTCATTGATCAAATTGATTTTAATCGTTAGTTATCAAATCACAGTTCAAATCTCTCATGGGTTGACCATCTTCTGTTAGCTACCAAAACAGCTGCTCGTAAAATAGGCTTTTTGTACAGATCTAAGCAGTACTTTACCACTCGACAACTCCTTCTGCTGTATAAGGCCCAAATTCGGCCTCATCTGGAATATAATTCTCACCTTTGGGTTAGTGCTCCCCAATACGCTCTCGATATCGTTGATCGTATCCAAAGAGAGATTAGGCTTATAAATGACCCGTCCTTAACTTCTCAGATACAGTCCCTTGAGCATAGAAGGATGGTTTCAGTCCTTTCTTTGTATTATCGTTATTACAACGGCTATTGTGCTGGTGAATTACATTCTTTGATACCATCTCCGGCTATCTTTGCGAGAAACACTCGGTTCGCTCATTCACATCATCAGTATGCAGTACAAATCTCCACTTGTCGTACCAAACGGGCGCAATCCACATTTTCTACACGGCTTCTAAACTCTGGAATGATCTCCCTAGTTCCTGTTTTCCTCTCACTTATGATATGAGAAAATTTAAGGTAGCTGTTCATAGGTATCTATTGGCAATTCATTATCCCTCTATCCATCTTCCTAAGTGTTCCTGAGTGTTTTAGCACGATAGGCCTTATTTAGCCTGTTCAGGTCCACAATCATAAAAAAAAAAAAAATGTTAATGGCTGTATTTGTATTTTCTTATAAATCCGAACAAAATCGAATGTACTAAATATTTATAGCTATTCGTACACATGTAGAAAAATGAAATTACAACCGATGGACTAAATAAAGTCCAGAAACTGTCATTTTATTTAGGAAAATAACAAAACGCTATTTTCGTCAACAGCCAGACCGGAATAGGAACTGCAAAGTTAGGATGTCAAATATATACCAGTGACTCCAAAACAATAAAGTTGAACGTAAAGTATGAGTGACTGTAAATAATTTGTACCAAAATAGTACAGAAATGTATTTACTTTGAGAAAACGCAAATATATTCTAGAAAATACAGAGACGAAATTATATAAATGCAGTACTTTTAGAAAAATATTGACATCTACACAAAGCATTATAAATTTATGATCCATGTTTCTTAAAAAACTTCCTTTAGGACATACAATTTTAAATCACTTAATTACCGTTAATTAGTTCAAGTTCAATGTACAATAAAACAGACACCTCCTAATTTATTAGATAAACGTACATTCCACAAAATTACAACTAATTATACATGTGCATGCTAAATATTAGACATTTAAGTTCAGTTACCTTTTGAATAAAAGGGTAACAATACCCCACCAAATTAAAAAAAAAAATCAATAAATTGTGTCTTTCCTAAAATCAATAATTCTCATACTGTACGTTCACAATAAATTATATTAATAGAATTGATCAATAAATAATAAAACTGCACAATCTAAAACTTTCTGAAACAGTAGAAAAAGAAATAAAAACTTTTAAAGTAAAAAGTTTCTTAGATATTTCAGTTTTAGTGATCAAATGGAAGCATTTAGGAAATTTTTAGTACAAAAAAAATATATTCCTTCTAAATCGAAAAAAAAAGAAAAATATGAATTTTACACTTACCTACAGCAAACAGTTCATGATGATATACCGTTTGACTACGAAATCATTATACATATCGCCATTCAATTGTTTTTAAAGTTAGAAATTTTATATTTGGGTTGAAGTTATCTTCAAGAGATTTTAACAATATTTAATTTTTAATGATCTAGTTATTCTTTATTAAAATTTAATTATATCGATGGCTTTATACGTTTCTCAAACTGTTGTATAAATAGCAGGCTGAAGTTTATGTTCTAATCTTTCAACTTTCATAAAATTGTTTTAATATCTTTAACAGTTTTAATAGATATTACTACTGACGAAGCAGTGTTATCGAAACGTTTAGATTGTATGATATAAAAGACACCTTTAAAAAACTAAAAAAAGATAAATATTTTATGAAGTTATAGTTCTTTATGGCTGACTAAAACAATTAAACGTCGCTTCCGCTTTGACCTAAAATGGATTAGAATCAATAATTTTAATCGAAGCTATACATTTTTTACATCATTCAATAGCACTTAAAATTCCTTTCTTAATGCAATATGTAACGTTTGTTCACAAAATAGCGGCGCAAAAATTATTTTTTTCGAAATTCAATATGGTGGTTTTCATCGCAAACTAAGAAAAAAGGTTATTATTTCATTGACAACAGTTTGATTGACGCAGGGCGGATCCAACGATGGGACGCACGGAGCGCCCCCTCTCCCACTCATAAATAAATTTAAGGGTTTTTTCAACCATGTATAACAATCTATGGTTCAAACAAAAGATAACGACACATTTGACAACATGTGTATTAAATTGATTTAAGTGATGAAAACAATTAAACGGTATAACAAAATTTGTCAAAACAAATGATGGTCTGAGCAGTCAGTTTCAATTGTATCAATTTTCGTATTCTATCGTGTTTTATTGTGTAATGTATACCAACATCGTTATTGGTTAATCATTTATATGAAATGGCAACTTTTCCTTTAAACGAACAGTATGATATGTTTTGTACCTATATCCAA
Organism: Vesta saturnalis; assembly: GCA_036346205.1. Lineage (NCBI taxonomy): Eukaryota > Metazoa > Arthropoda > Insecta > Coleoptera > Lampyridae > Vesta > Vesta saturnalis. Next base: position 561,640 of record JARFJB010002117.1, read on the forward strand.
CTCAACAAAATGCTCGTCTTGCTGCTGAAGCTTACAGCAACAACTTCCCAAAAGATGACAACCAGATGGAAGAGTATGTAGAAAATCAGATCAAAATATGCAGCAATATGGAGCATTAAAAAACCGGCTCGTATAGCAAATATACAAGATGAAGGTGAGGAATTATGTGGCAGTTGATCCGAAGTTATCAACTCGACAAATAGATTCTCAGGTTAATGTAAAAAGTACCGCCTCAAGAATTTTAAGTTTTTCCTTACAAACTGCACGTAGTCCGAACTTTGCCGGAATGATTATCTACGTAGACGAACATTTTGTAGGTGGCTAATCAACAAAACGGCAGAAAATGATGGTTTTCTTAATCGCATTCTGAGGACCAATAAATCATATCAAGTACCACGGCGAAACCAGATCCGTTTTGGATTTAGTGTTTTTTGTGGCATATTGGGTAATCGACTACTAGGTCCTATAATTTTGCAAACAGCATTAGAAGAGCAATTGGACGAATTACCATTGGCAGAAAATATGGGAATGTGGTATCAACAAGATGGAGCACCTGCACATAATTCGAGAAATGTGGTAAACTATTTAAATAACCGGCTCAACAACCAAGTAATAGCTGCCAACACGCCTGTTAGATGACCTCCCAAGTCAGCAGATTAACACCATTAAACTTTTTTGTGGGGAACTATAAAAATAAAGTATATGGTAGTAATTTTAATTATAACAATGTGAATGAACTACAATAATCTGTACAGATATTGATCGTCGTACTTTGGGTAAAGTAACTAAAAGTGTTTTAAAACGATGCCAGTTATGCTTAGCTAACAATGGCCAGCATTTTGAACATATGTTATGACTATATGTTATAACTAGTAATACTTTCCATATAAAATTATTTGTATTCAACTGAAGTAGTATTTATTGATCATAGTGTAGTGCTTAATTAATAATTTTTGTTATACCGTTCAATTGTTTTTATGACTTAAAGCAATTTAATACAAATTTTATAAAATGTGTCTTTATCTTTCGTTTCAACCATAGATTTGTTATACATGGTTTAAAGCAGTTGAAATCTGCAGTTTATTTCTTTTAAAATCCAAGAGGCGCCCATTTAAAATGAAAAAGTTCCAATCCATTGTGCAGAAATCATGCATGCGATTTTTATTTGATAACATTTTGACTTTGCCATAACTAATTAAGTAAGTTTTGTACAAAGTTTTTTCCATAACTTTCATAATAATAGTAATAAACAACTTTTTCGAAAAACGCATTTTTCGGTTTTTGTCGGATATTTTCGGAGCGATCCATAGCGACTCAAGCATAAAAAACTGTACTACATTGTCCATTTAATCGAACCTGCATCTTTCTTAATAACAAAGATAGCATGCAATACTACTCAATTTGGGACACACTGTATATTATTGATAGCAAAAAAAACTGAAACTGTCCGAAACAGTAAAACATTAAAAAATACGCAGGTCTTCAAGCTGTAATCAAGCAGCGACGACCATTCTGATTACATTCATTGCGCTGTCCATAGCTTAAATCTCATTTCAAATAATTCTGTAAGCAATATTGGCGAAATAAGAAATTTTTGGACATAGTTCATTGTCTATGTACTTTTTAGGGAAAGTATACAACGTGGGCAAAGCTTAAACTTAGAAATAAAAATAGTAAAACTGTTTAGCTTTAAAAAATTATGTCCAACTAGATGGGTCGCCAAGAGTCGAAAGTGTAATATCGTTAAAACTAATGTTTTGCCCGTTATCAAGCGTTTATTGAATTTAACATTAATAGCAAAAAACGCAGTGATAGAGATAATGCCAAGATGTTTCCTATTACATTTTCAAGATACAAGTTTGGAAAGTATTAACATGCTTTCAAAATTCTTACAAAAGAATTATATTCACATAGGACTGGCAACCGATCTAATATCAGTTCTTGTTAAATTGCAGTCTTAGAGAAAATTTTGAAAGTCCGTTTTTTTAGCTAATAATGTTTTACCACAACATAAGAAATTTATTACATTAAGTATGTTGTAAAAAAAAATTTTTAGGCAGATATCATAATGGTTTAATATAAGGGAGTTTTTTTTTAGCATGACATGGGCGCCTCCTAAAAAAGGTCGCGGGGGAGGGGCAAAAAAATTTGACACGCTACTGTATTTTATAACACATGATTCAGAAGTTAGCTTGTGTTGTGTTGTGCTGTGTGTCGGAGTTTTGATGTTGATACACAGCCAGAAAATATCACTAATCGCAAAGAGAACGTTAGTCAAAGAACGAATCAGACTTCACCCTTTCAGAAAGTACCAGCTCGAACACCAATCCAACGAGATTAGAGAAACCATTCGAAATCGAGTGAACGAACGAGACTTTCATAGAATAAATACAGCTACCAGAAGTAAATATTCGAAGACCAAGGCAATGCACAAGGAACTTCAGCAGAAGAAACTCGAAAAGCTAATGAAGAAGAAGAAAGAACCAACCAACATCCACGGAAAAAACACTGTCATAAACATCTCTAAACGATAATTGAACGAAAATGAAATGCAGGTTCTGGACAAAGGCTTGAACTATGCGATAACACCGAGGTATATTCCGAAAGTAGATTTAATAACCGCAGTCGAAGAAACAGCTATGAAATTAGATCCTGAAAAGCCGAGGAATACAGAAGTAAAGTTAGATCAGTCCTAGATTCATTTAGACAAACTAAACCTAACCTCTCTAACCTAGAAAGGAGAGCGGTCATTTTCCTTAAGAATGACCCAACGATTAAAATTCTCCCGGAAGACAAAGGAAACGCAACTGTGGTAATGGATATGGACACTTACAACAGTAAGATCCAAGAACTACTAGACGGGGGCGAGTACAAACAAATACCAGAAGACCCCACACCATCAATCGAAAGACGGATATACCTGACGCTGGCAAAACATATGGGGGATTTCTCTGATTACCAGGGAACTAGACTTACCCCACACTACAGCAAACCTTCGCATTTGTACGGCCTACCAAAGATTCCCAAAGAAGGAATTCCTCTGAGACCAATTGTGAGCTCGAGAAATTCACCTTGTCACCCATTAGAACACTATCTGCTAGGTATCATCACACCCTTATCGGGAAAAATCGAGTCCATGGTCAAGAATACGCAGCACTTCGTGGAAACCACCAAAAACTTTCAACCAAACCACGAATAAATACTGGTAAGCTTCGACATTGTGAGTCTATTCACAAATGTGCCTACCGATAAGGCATTAACTATCATAAGGGACAAGCTGGAAAAGGATGAAACGTTAGACGAACGCACGCAACTCTTGGTAAACACAATAATGGAACTTCTGACAATATGCATTAGAACAACACATTTCCAGGTAGAAGACAAATTCTACCAGCAAGGGTTTGGGATGGCGATGGGTTCCCCACTATCACCTATAGTGAGAAATATATATATGGAAGACTTTGACGACCAAGCGATATCCGAATTCACAGAGAAACCAAGGATGTGGCTTAGATACGTGGACGATACCTTCGTAGTTTTATCAACACGGCAAGCATAAACTAGATGAATTCCTAGATCATTTAAATAGCCGCGCACCCTCCATAAAATTCACAATGGAATTGAGTCGGAACAAAACTGCCATTCCTGGATGTACTTGTACACAGGAATGACAACACTTTCCGGCAAGTATATACAGAAAACCTACCCACACGGGAGGTACCTACACTACAACTCCAATCACTACAAAAACGTGAAGTTAGGCGTGGCAAAATGCTTGTACGATAGAGCAAAAACAATATGCTCAAAACAAGAGGACCTGAACAGAAAAAGAAAATATCGCTGGAACACTCAAAGAAAATGGCTACCCGATCTAACACCTAACCTAAACAGATAAAGGGTAACCGAAAAGAAGAACCTAAATATACAGCGATAATACCATATATACAAGGTACCTCAGACAAAATACGAAGGATAGGCAGCAAATACAAGATACGGACTGCCTTCAAATCGACCAGAACGCTCAGAGGACTACTAACCAAAACCAAACCATACAATGAAGATCAGAATTGCAAGAATTGTGTGTACAACCTACCATGCGAATGCGGCAGAGCATATATAGGAGAGAGCAGTAGACCGCTCAAAGTGAGAACGCAGGAACACAAAACAACATCCGCAAGGGCGAAACAGAAAGATCAAGAATCGCCGAACATGTCTGGAACGAAGACCACCGCATCCAATGGAATAACATACAGATAGTGGCAAAGGACGAGAACACAACTCGTCGGAAACTCAAAGAAGCCACATACATCGCACTAGAAAAACCCAATAAGCCAAGCTAGTGTAGAAATGAAACCTATATGGATTCCAATAATGCGCGAAGAGCTATGCTCAATATACCTACACATATAATATATATACAGGGTTTTCAAAATTAAGTCGGCACTATTGCTATCTTCGTTATTATTGGTGCTACAAAGTCGGTTAAATGGGCAAAGAAGTAGCATTTTTACCGCTCGTTACGATGGTTAAATCAAACTGAAAATTGAACATCGTGTTCGCGAGTTATGTCAAAATTTCCATTTTTTAAATGGCACACCAGTATGCAATACCCTTGATCGATAGAAAATTAAATTCTGAACAAAAAGTTCCTATGACATTTTACCCTAATGTTAAAAATGACAAAGTTATTGATCATTTATTGAATTCGTCAAGGTGGCTGGTATTACGTGAACAATATTTGTCATTTTCACAAATGTCATCAGAATTGATATGTCAAAGTGAAGTTTGCCAATAAAGGGTTAAGTGTTTGTGTTTTTGAATAGAAAATGCCTTTCACCCATTCAGAAAAGAGTGATATGTTAGAATGTTACATCGTTTGTCAAAAAACAGTTATCGAGCGCCTGAGCGTTACAGTGATTTGTTTCCTACGCGTCATTTGCCGGATAGAAGATACTTTTGGTTTTGTATCGTAAATTTAGATCTAATTCGAGCGTGTTTAAGAAATCCAGATCTAATAAACAATGTATAATTAGTGAAGAAACAGAAATTAATGTGTTAGCTTATTTTGAAGCACATCCCAACAACTCAATTAATGATTTAGTGTAAGAAAATGGACTATGTTTGGGTTCCATACACAATATTCTAAAAGTATAAGTTTGTGCCGTATAAGTTCCTACCTACACAGACACTAGTACCAGGAGATCAAGAAAGACGCGTTCAGTTTTGTCACTGGTTTATTAATCAAATGAGAACCAATAATGATTTTTGGAGCTCAATTCTATGGAGTGACGAATCAACGTTTTCTGATAAGGGCATGTTCAACAGGAAAAACAGCCATTTTTGGAGTCGAGAAAATCCGATGCTCTACCGATCTTGTAACCCGCAGAGACGCTTCAGTATTAATGTTTGGTGCGGTGTAATTGGCTCGGTAATTGTTGGTCCAGTATTTTATCAGGGTGCGTTAACTGGTGTTCTGATAGGCAGAACATTTATTTCCAACAAGACGGAGCTCCTCCCATAACGTTCGTCAGATAGATACAATATTAAACAATTTTTGATGACAGATATTTATCAACTAATGGGCCTATCCGCATGCCTCCTCGATCACCTGACATTACCCCAATGGATTTTTTCTTTTGGGGATATGTGAAGAGTGTGGTGTAGAACAGGAGATATGATAACCTTGAGGATCTCCAGCAAAGCATCGTTCACGCCATCAATAATATTGATGGTAGATAAATTGCTAAGGCTACTAAAAGTGTCTACAAGTGGGTCCAGAAATGCTTGGAGCTAGAGGGTAATGTTTTCGAGCATCTAATTTGAGTTTTGTTCTGTTTTATTGTTCCTTATTATTATTATCACTTAGAATAAAGAATCCTGTTTCAATTGTCTGATATTTTTCATTTTCTGCTCTATGGTAATACAGAAAAATAGTTGACACAGCCACCTTGATGAATTTGGTAAACGATCAATAACTTTGTCATTTTTGCATTAGGGTGAAATGTCATAGGAACTTATTCGTTCAGAATTTAATTTTCTATCGATTAAGGATATTGCATATTGGTGTGCCATAAAAAATGGAAATTTTGACATAACTCGCGAACACGATGTTCAATTTTCATTTTGATTTCACCATCGTAACGAGCGGAAAAATGCTACTTCTTTTCACATTTAACCGACTTCGTAGCACCAATAATATATATATATATATATATATATATATATATATATATATATATATATATATATAAGTTCTAAAAATATATATAATATATATATAAATATATATAGCGGTAAAGGTGTCAGATAGTAAGTGAAAGGTACCAAGTTCGAATCTGAGAGTAAAGTGCTTGGAAAAAATTATATATAACATATGAATTCGACTCAAGTGCGAAAACAGTTCTTCTCAGGACTAAGTCTGATGACGGAAGCAGAGTCCGCTTCCGAAACTTCGCGCTCGAAATCAACTCCACTACTAGGAAACCACAGTTACAAAACACTCATAATACAGAACTCTTTTCTATTATTTTTACCTCAATTACTTCTTAAAAATAGCAAACTCCAAAAAGTAACTAAACTAAGTATGAATTTTGTACTGTACCTACTATTTTACTAGTCTTCTTGTCAACTGGTTACATCCTGTTACTTTTCCAACAACCACAGCTGAAGGAAATTTTTCTACGCTTATGCGGTTGAAAACATGGGTCAGGACGAGAATGACAGAGGACCGGCTGACTGGATTAGCACTGCTAAATGTACAATAGTTATTAACAGATTTGGTGTCCAAAAAAACAGGAGACTTGAGTTCATAATCTAAAACGTATTTTTTATTATCTGTATTCTTTCTTATGAGCATAACTGCAAAATAAAACTAAATAAATGATTTGTGTTGAAGTAAATTGAGTTAATTCACCAGTTTAATGCAATCAAATATATTTATTATATATTTATATAATGTAATGTATGAATGTAATATATACCGGGTGTATATCAAATAGGGCCACTCCTGTAACTTTTGAACGGGTCGTTAGATTTTATTCAAGTTTTGATGGGTTATATTAGTGCCAGTTTGGGATTTTTTTACATAAAAAAACAATATGACCGACTTCCGGTTTCACCGGAAATGACACAAAAGCTGAAAATTTAAATAGAACAACCTGTATATTTTTACATGTTTGGATTCTACGAATTCAAGTACATACAATGCATATGCCAAATGTCAACTCAAACGCCATTTTACTTTGACAGAGTCGCCTTCAGGAGCATGTTGTGTTAATAAAAATTACTGCTTTATTTAGGAACTAAGGAAATTACTATGCATATCGTTTTACTAGTACTTGAAAGAGCTATTTAATGTACTGGGTGACCCATGTACGTTTCTATTGGGAACAGTGAGTTTTAGTTAAAAAAACGTAATTTTTAAATTTGATCGTTAACAAACTTCACACAAATTAATTGTTAGAAAAATAATATTGTGTGGGTAATTGTACGTCAATGATCTATAATTTAATGACGTCATAATGAATTAAAACATAAACATGTTTATGTTTGAATTTTCAAATTTGACAAAATTGTTTACTACATCTTTAACAATTTTTAACAAACATTACTACTGACGAAGATAACTGTAAGTGTTATCGAAACGTTTAGATTGTATAATTTAAAGTACACCATTAAAAATCCCAAAAAGATAAGTATTTTATTTCCAATATTTGTCACTACAATATATATATATATATATATATATATATATATATATATATATATATATATATATACATGTGTTATTCTAAAATTAGAACGCAAAAAGTATTTCTTTTTTGAATGCTTCAATAGTGTCAAAATACATTTTTGGTGTTTCCAAGCCCTCAAAACTCACTTTGTAACTTCTAGTTCTGAAAAAATATCCTCCCGGAACCCCCCGGTGCGCCACCCTCTCACAAAAATCCTGGATCCGCCCTTTCTACAACCATTACTGAATTTTGAAAAAATGACCTTCCGCAATTTTGGAAGCACTCATATGTTGATAAGAAAATTATAAGTTCTTCTCAACTGATGTAAAATAATATACAGGCTTCCATTTAAAATTCTTGAATTGTTTTCTGATAAACTGGAAGTGATATTCAATTCTTTTATTGTTAAAAATATGACCCTCAATAAATTATAATTACCAGCGCAATATCCATACTTAACATTCGTTATTATTGTCACTACGCATTGTTCTATCTTATTCGAATTCATTATTTACACAAGTAAACATAATAATACAAAGATAACGGCATTAACAAAATTGTGATAGATTATAAGGGCAAATGTTTCTGCATGTTTAAATGTAGAAATTAGAAGTCGGAATTTAAGTCTGTAGTTGAGTTTACACCTTTGGCGCAAAACTATAAATAAATTTATACAATTCATTCCAGAATGTTTTTTACAATATTGTGCAATTAGTGAAAACGATCTCTAACCTTCAATAGCTAATAACAGTAGTCAACTCGTCATTTATAGATATAGTTGTAATATTATTATGTTACAAAACTGATCCGCACTAGGCGCTTCAACTACTTGTAAAAATGAGGTATCGGTCTAAACTAAATAGAGAATGCATGCTAAGGACGTAAGAGCACAACTATAGTTAAATTAACAGTAGATCACCTTCGCACTGCAATACAGTACAAAAAATAGCTTATTTGTCATAATCAACGTCTTAACTGCATAAATTCTTGAATCGAACTTTAGTTTAACAAAATACGATATTATGGTGTAAGGGATGTGGCACTATCATTACTCAGATCATATTTAAATAATAGGCAACAGTGCGTATCTTACAACAAGACAAAAAGTGATAGGGCAGTAACATGTGGAGTACCTCAAGGCACTGTCTTAGGGCCGCTACTTTTCAAACTATACATAAACAATTTGCTAAATCTACAGTTAAATACTTCTACAATGATTTCATTTGCTGATGATATGGTACTTGTTTGGAGACGCTTTATTTAATAAAATTCAACAAAACATGTCTTACATTAAACACTGGTTAGATTGTAACACCTTGTCACTCAACGCTAACAAAACTCACTTCATCCCTTTCTCTCTCTATGACAATAAGCATTTAACAGTAAATAACATACTCATTCACGATATTGACTGTAACATATCATGCGATTATAGTAGAAGTATAGATCGGGTCAGCAAAATAAAAATCTGGGTGTGATCATTGATTGTCATCTTAGGTGCCACCAACATATTAAATACATAACCAATAAAATTAGATCGCTGATCTACCTATTCAATAATTTGAAGAACTATATGCACTTTAAATCACAAAAATTATTTACTTTTAATTTTCACAATCATTACTTCAATATGGCATTTTAGTGTGGGGTGGTTCTGCAAACAAGCACTTAAATAAAGTAATAATTGCTCAAAAGTTACTATTAAAAACAATGTTGCACAAACCCAAGAGAGACTGCAGTGAATTACTATGTAATTAAGCTGGTGTACATACCATAACACAATTGTATTTGGTATCTATTGGTCGTTATATGTTTAAAAATATATTCAAACTGCATTTTCACTATCCTAAGCATAGCTATACCACGAGAATCAAAGCATCTGGATGCACGTGCAAACCTGACACATCCAAAAGTGCCAGTCAATCATGTTTTGGACTAATACACATAAAATCGATATAGTGAGTCTAATAACTCAAGGTATTTTATGAGTAGAAAAAAAAATTACCTCTTCTTTAACACCAGGTGACATTAACTCGATACTTTCGGTTAACAGCTAGGTATTATCTTACGTAGAACTTCTAACTTGTTTTCAAACCGTGCCCTATCAAACTTTCATCCTTTTAAATAATAGCATAGCACAGCAAAGTTTGATTGTTATATACACAATCTGTGAATCAACAAATCAATATATGACTTAGTTGCACAGTTTATATAAAACATGCTTATCATAATTTAATTCTTTTAAGTTACTTCATAAAGTTCATTTCCTTTTAACATTTATTGTATAATTTATAATCTCTTGTGTCTTTAAAATTGGATTGGCAATAAATGGTTATTATTATTATTACTAATTAATTTAGGAAACGCAATGATTTAATACAATAGCATGTTACTTTATTTAACATTAATTGTTTCGTTGAATAGAATTCCGTCCAACCTACCCAGTAATTCACCAAGTTCATTAATGAGATTACTAACCTGAATTCGGAATCATAAACGTTAATTACAGTTTTGATGGTATCCGCACATTTAATTTTGTAAATAAAGCATCTTATAAAGTATCTTATAACAAATAAAAAACTTGCCTCTCTCAGAAGCCAACTTAAAACTAAAAGAAATTTTCGCTTATATATAAAAGGTAAGTTTGCGCCATGGCAAGTTCAACGATGTACCTTACTTAAAATACTGTAGATTAAAAGCTTAAGGGAAGGCAGAAATATCCACAAATCAGATAAGCAAGTCAAGTGTCAGTCACTTTTCAGATAATTAAAATACAACAAAAAATGTGAAAGTTATGCTTTCATACCACATGTAAACTTAGTAAATAACACAACAGCTTCATTTATTTGTTTATTTACTAAATCAAAATAATGTCTGCTGGTTCATTTCAGCATAAAAGCAAATAAAACAATACAATTTTTCGCAAAGCTTTACGATAGTAAACTAATTCTTAATCGATATCTAAGCTATGCATTAAACATAACCTCAATATCTAAAATTTCCCTATTGACCTATGTTAACAAAGTACAACTGAAGTAAGATCATGCACTCAAACGTTTTTATCTTAGAAAACACTAACTGAGGTCAGTTGTTTTCTTTTCATTACAACAGTATTAAACCTTCCGATACAGTATTAGACTAACTTTACTTTAAGGTTCGCAAATCATCAACAAGATAACACAAAACATCAGGTAAGGTAAGTTAATTTCTAGCACTATTCAATAATATATAGGTAAACATGTGGTTATCCTCGACCCCAAAGCAACAATACATGTGGTGTGGCTCCTAAAGCGAGCATAACTAGGCAGCAGGCGTGATGTGGCCTGTTTCCACATTGAATAAAGTAAACTTCTTCTTTAAGATAACGTATTACGTCATCCAACTGACTATATGCACGCCATTTTGGATTCGTGGCGTCATCCACCGTCATCAACATGACATCGAATGATATACAGGGTGTCAAAGTTAATAATAATCTGCGTAACAAGTTGTTACTAAATAACTAAAAATGCAAATATCTTAGACATTGTTAAAGTTATCGATTTAGACAAAGTGTACCTTTTTTATCTAAAAAACATCAATGTATTTGTATTTTAATAAAAAAAACAATTTACTCCATTGGCGTAGAAATTAGCGATTAAAAGGTCACTACCACTTGCGTTCAACCCCACTATACGTAATAAAAACGTATTAATATGCTAAAACAAATATACTTTATATTTCTATTTATTGTACCAAGAGTGAGAAAAATACCTGTTTTCGTTTTGGAGATAACTTTGTTTGTAACTTTGACACCCTGTACCTCGAAAACCAAGCACTAATGGATGCGTTTACATAAAAGAGAAGTCAACTTAAAATACGATATGCATTGGAAAGCAGAAGGAACGGAAATTACCCTCAAATACGCGTTGCGCATAAAACAAAAAATGGATGTATGGCTAAATGCCCAGTATAAGCGATAAAAACATATACACTGATATTCGTAATTATATACACTAAGAAGAAAATGTCAACATATCCACTAAAATTTAATTATTGGAAGAAAAAAATACAACAATATGCCTAAATATACACAAATAATGTAAATAAATGTACAAATAACAAAAATCCAAAACTTGCATTCTGGTAACGGGGATTTTTTGTTTCGTCAATTCGTGTGTCGTCACCTATGCAATTTTTACCTGCATTGAACCTTTTAATTCTTGATTCGTCAACTACAAAATAATTAATTTCGTCAACTGACTTAAAAATTCTTGTTAAAAAAATAAAACAACAGAAAGCAGACTATAACTTCATTTACACTTTATTCAGTATTGGGACCGGAAAAGTAAAAAAATTAACTTTTTAATTTGGCGTGTTTATGTTTTTTTTTATTTTATACGTCCTACAACTAATCAAAATCAATTACATCTGGAGGATACAATAGTTAAAATATCTTATGTTGTGAAATATGATTAATACTTAGATTAAACATTTGACGAAACTGCTGGTAAATAAAAAAAACAAAAAAAAAACTTGAAACACGCCAAATTCTGGTCGGTAGCCCTTCTAATGCCCCTCAGGGTTGGGGTTAAACGACGTACTACTTTGTGAGTAATTAAATAATGTAAGCTGGACCTGTAATAACAATTTTTATTATCTAAATTGTTATAAAATAAATCAAACTCTAAGTAACAAACTAAATAAGCTTAAAATATTCTGGTTGGCCCCGTTTCCAAAACTGCTAGGGACGCCGCTGGTCGGCTCTTTTCCGCGCTCGTGTCACCCTCTATGGGTAAAACTGTAAAACAGGTTGTTACACAGGTGTTTAATACACACGTGAAAATATTTCTTTAAAAAAAGTTTATTAAACAATAGGTGTTATGGTATGATCCTGATCCTGATAGGGGTGGATTCGGAATCGGTATAATTAATTATGTGTGTATTAATTATGAGTGTATTGTCAGAAGTTTCTGAAGTATAATTAGGGACAAGTATTTCGTATTCGGGTCTAACTATTGGCAACGATTAAAGGGATGGATATGCTTAAAAGGGCTGGTTTAAGTCAAAGTAGGTCATTGTTCGAGACCTAACCTCCGTAGAAATAACTACGTTGTTTGGGAATAATTCAAAAATCCGTCTCGGTGCGAATCACAGCCAAGATGATGGTTTGATGATGATGCCTTTCCCTTTTGAGTGGTGGTTATATAGAGGTATAGCGATGTTCTGGGGCGTCGAAATATTTAGCTATTAGTGCTAAGAGCGTTCTACACAAGCGTGACTTAAAAAGGGGTGGCTGTAACGATATTGGGTTAGGGGGTAGGACTGTAATTGGTGGATGATTGAGGTGCGTCTGGAGTAAGATTGACAAAGGGAGTAGGAAAGGAGTGGACAACTGATAACGTTCATTAATAATGACAATGAAGTTGTGGAAATAACTAGGAAATAAGGTTTGATATGAATTATTTACTAGGATAGGAAATTTATGTAAAGGATTCGCAGAATCATTACAGGTTTATATCAGTAAAATGTAAAAAATTTGCCATTCCTAAACCCGGATGAAGTGTGAATAAAGTTATAGTCTGCTTTCTGTTGTTTTATTTTTATAAAATTAGAATAAAATTAATAATTATCTAAAAGCAAATCATGAGCAAACTTAAATAAGTAACAAAGTTAAGTACCCGTGCATATGGAATTTCTATTATCAGTTGACGAAACAAGAATAAATTAATACCTGGGAGCATGTAAGCACTGCATAGTTGACCAAAAAAAGAATTTTTTGATGAGTTGACAAAACACGAATTGGCGAAACGGGAATAAATCCTGGTGACGATAGCTAAAACTTGGAACGTTACAATCTATTATAGTCTGTCCAGAAACGAAGCGAAGGAATAAATTAAAAGAGTACTGAAGTACTTAATAGATTGCACAAACTAGCATTAGGATATACCGCTTCCATACTATAGGGTTACAACGTTACTAGTTATCTATATAGCTGCTAATCCTGCTAATACTAATGAGTTCTAAAGTAAAGATCATAGGCGTGTACGATTGCAATGTTTCATTGAAACTATAAAAAGTGATTTTAAAGATATCATTGTAATATATCATTTAATTATAAAACACTTTGTTTGTTAGAAGTCATTTTATAAAGTTTTTAAATTTAAGGTAAGGAAACAATTATTATATAGATTAAAAACAAATATAAATGTAAATGAATACCAATTGACCCTCACAAGGAAAAAAAATTAGTAAATTAAGCAAAACGAGCGAAGGAAATCAAAATAGTTTTCAAAATAAAATCTTACATTAAAAAGAAATCTTATTTTAGAGTAAAGTAGATTAATCCACATTACAACTATCCTTTTCCTTTCGTTTTAAATTGTTTCACTACGACATAATTCGTACAGAAAAATCGAATATTAGATAATTCACCTTGTCATTTGCCAATTCTTGTTTGAATACCGCAACAGTATGGTTGCTTTATATGTCAATCTCTGTTTCTTTACCTATCGTTAATACACTTGCACATGGATCTTAATTGCGTTAAAAAAAAATTGACCTTTTCTCTCTTGTAGATAATTTGCATTGAAAGCGCTATAATATTTTCAGACAGCTTAATGTTCTATTCATTCTTTACTTAAATTTAAGCGTTAAATTATATTACCGTAACTTATGATTTTAATTTTATACGAAATTTACATAAGTGAAGTGCCAAACTGTAAGTAAATTCGGCGTAAATCCAATTGCACTACTTTAGGTCAACATTATAAGAAATTGTGTATTATATTATGTGCGTGCCTGTGTCCGTATCCTTTTGCGTGTCCGGGTATCCGTATCCGTATCCGTATCGGTATCCGTATCCGTATCCGTATCCGTATCCGTATCCGTGTCCGTATCCGTATCCGTATCCGTATCCGTATCCGTATCCGTATCCGTATCCGTATCCGTATCGGTATCCGTATCCGTACCGATCGGTGTCCATACCGGAATCTGTAACAGCATCCGCGGCGGAGACGAGTTCACTCCCACAATATAAACATTACCTGACCGCCAAAAAGGTTTTGGTCGAATTCACTCCCTAGCGATTCTAAACCGCAATTAGAATAAGCCTTAAACGCGAAACACTGTTGCCTAATTATTCATATTTTTTAATGTATTATTTAACATTGCTTTTCGTCAAAGTTCTTTTATTTAATAAAATAAAGCAGTAAGTAGTTATAAATAAAATTTTATTAGCACTTTTATAACACTTGATCAGTGACAGAAAAAAAAATATTTTTCCATTAGTATGTACGTAAATGTTTGCAAGGGGGTACTTACTAAAAAAATGGATATATTACATATTATATTATTATATTTTTAGGATTTGACAAAAAAATCACACAAAAATTGACTAATATCCCACTTTCTTCATATCACTAATTCACCTTGCTTGTAGGATAAAAACACAATTTGGCAACAACGCTGTAATATCTGAAAAATAATACCATTTAATCATATTTCACTGCGAAGCACGGGCATACGCCACTCCCTCGACCATCAAGCGCCTTCAGACCATCCAGAACAAGTGTCTCCGGATCATCACAGACGCACCCTGGTACGTTAAGAACGACCGACTCCACAAGGACCTCAAAATGGCCATCCTAATAGACTTCATGAAAACCGCGGCAGCCAACCAGGAGATGGTATTAGCGGCCCACCCGAATCCCACCATCGAGGGATTATGGAACTACGACGCCAACGACGTGATGAGGCACAAGAATATTATACTATGTAGTTATATGCCTTATTGTTGTTACATATCTTAAGTTAGTTTAAGTTAGGTAGGAATGAAATGACATGTAGATACTATATCATAAATAAAGCAAGATCTGATGAAGGTATAGAGGGCATCTACCCGGTATACCGTAGTCCTACCGATTAAAGTGATGCAAAAATGATGATTCACAAATATTTTTAGGTGCTTGTGCAAGTTCCACATTTTTAGTAAAGCTAGCTATACCAATATTAAATGCATTTGTATACGCTCTAATCTATCTTTTTATAAAATCTACAATATCGAAAAACATTAATCTTGGAACTGCAGGAAGTACCTCAAAGCCGGTTGGATTTACATAAAGGTTTGTTTCCGAAGTGTTCTTTATTTGACACTCTGTATAAAATAAATGTAGTAGTACATCAGAAATAAAAATTTTATATTATCAAAAATGAAAGTGGTATTTTATCGGGCTACGGTCTGTCCAGAAACGAAGCGAAGGATTAAATCAACATGTTTTGCAGATTCCTGTGGCGTTGGGTTGTTTTATGATAAAAAATATAAAACTGAAGTAATATTGATTGTTTGGATTGTCAACTCCGTATACATCACAAATTGTAAATACTATTATCGACCATATTTTAATAATTTTAAACTAATTAATTACTAATAATTGAACCAGAAAGTATGTACTGTATTTGCAACCACACTTTAATAGATTTTAATGATACAATTAGGGGAGAAGTATGCGAACAACGCTATTCGGACACAAAAATTATACATGTATAAATATAGCGATAGCCTAAGTTATGATAATTGTTATGTCTGCAAAACCCATGTACACGCCTATCATCTTTACTTTAAAACTCAACGACAGGTACGTTCCATTGTTAAAGGATTAACAGCTATTGATAAATAACTTACGTTGTAATGCTATAGTATGGAAGCCGTATATCCTAAAACTAGTTTAAGAAATCTATTAAGTACTTAATACAAAATCGTGTACCGTTTATATGTAAAATAAACGAACTATTTTAATGTATTCCTTCGCTTCGTTTCTGGACAGACTTTAGTAAAGCTTCCCAGGTGTAATAGATGACATTAACAAATTAAGGCGTTATTACGTACACCCACCTTAATAGCGTTGGTATAAATTTGTTGATATTTAAAGATAAAACAAAATAATTATTCTACTAAAGTCGGAAAACTCCTCGTCCCCAAAGTATAAGCTTCATTAATAAATACAAAAATCGACAAGTAAATAACTCACTTCAAACCTTGATAAAAACGTTTCGTATGCATAAATAAGCAAAACCTACGCGTTCAATATTAACAACGTGTTCCCAAATGAATATCTGTAGCATGAAAATTTGAAAATATACTCAGATCTTTTTTCAAGCTTTACCTACATTTAATAATACTAGCAAAAATACACTGCGTTGTCCAACTGATTATTAATTATGGTGTTAACGGTTACTGAGATTAAACATTAAGAACAGTTCGGCGACAAGTACTAAAAACTTAGAATTAGAAGTATCTACTGAATTGCAAAACATACTCCAAGATAACAACATTCACACGGAGGATGCAGAAAACTACACATAAGAGGAAAATTGCATCGGAAAGAAAAGATTAGATTGAGATTACTAAAACGGATGACTTTAGTAAAAACGACGTTTGAAATGAAAAAGAAAACTGGGAAGAAAATGAAAAAGGAAGGGAAGAAGAAAATGACAGAAAATAAACAAGCAAACCAACAAGAAAGTAGGACTGAAACTGAAAAAATAGCATACACAAAAAATGTACAAAAAGCTTAGACTGATTGTAACACAACCGCGATACTAGGTAATAAAATAATGATAGTACAAATAGTGACAGTACGAGTGAAAAGGCTCAAAATAAAGAAAAAACAAAGATATCACGGATGGAAATAAAGAAGCCAGTGAGTTTAGTAACAAAGAAGCAGAGGAGATCACTCCTGACCATTTTCAAAAACATCTGACATTCCTAAAAGCATCTTTGAAAAAAAAACACAGCTGGCGCGTGAAAGAAAAACTACCTAATGCAATATCATTAGAGGCGTGAAGAGCCTATTACAGTCGCAAAGATGAGCAAAAAAAATTGAAAAAGCTAGTTTGAAAAGAAACACCAAAAGTAAAAAAAAGAGGCAATACAAAGATACAGAGTTTAACAAGAACTCTCTGAGAAGAGGAACTTTTCAGCTATGCTGAACATGACGAAACCAAAAACAAAGGCTGTGATAAACGCCCTGGGTGATATCACCTGAAATGTACGTCTGTCATTGTATGTCAGACTTGACATACAATGATGCAGCTCGAAAAGACTACATATGTGACATCTACCGATAAAAATAACAAGGTACCTAGTTTACTTTAAAACTATAAAGGTTATATTTAGTATCTGGAGAACCATGGACTATAAAAATCTGAAAAAATTACATAAATCCTTATCGGTCTGGAAAATATTTCAACTTTGTGGCACTTCCGGTAATGCCGGAAACAGTGATTTTGTTGCATTTTTCGGATTCCTCGTTCAATTTTAAGACCACTTTATGTAAAATGTACCTTTTTCCAGTAATTTCGAAAATTCCACGGAAATCGGTGCTGTACCCTCACCACTACGAATTTCGGAACTTAACATTCCAAGTGTCCCTAACAAACTACGTTGTGATTTCTGTAAATTTTAAAAAAATCTTTCACAGTTCCCAAAATATGCCTCTGAAGTTGCATGAATTCAAACGTCCATAACTTGCTTATTTCAAACGGAATGTTCCAATGTCTAAACGGCATCGTTCAAAAATTTATGGGTTGAACCTATTGGTAAATTCACATCAGTTCAGTATTTTTATTTGATCAGTTATTACCATATCTGGAGCGAAAAATTTAAAAAAACCCTCCTCCCAAATTTTGAAGTATTTTGTTTTTATGTATTTTTATTGAATAATTACAGTGGTTGTGCGTTTACATTTTATATACAGGGTGAATCCTAAATGTCGGATAATGGCCATACCACCTGATTCTGTATCAAAAACTGAGTAAAAAATTCTATAACTGTTTCGCTCGAAAACGTTTAGTTAAATTTAGTTTGGTAAACTTACCAACACTCTAGTCAATCGTACTAACCTGTAAGCCGTTAGTGATTTATATAATTTATATATGATTTATATATACAAATTGAAAATAGACAATTAAACCGTATACAACACTACAAACCCACAGTATCAACCATAACCAACAATAATAACAAATTTATTTTTAAATTGTCAAGGATTGACCAGTAATAAGGGTGGCGATATATATGTTAACTTCATAGATAATAATTCAGACTTATTATGTATTTGCTTTTCAGAAGTATGGGTCAAGCGTGAACTCGTGAAGCTCGTCCAAATTAGAGGACTTCAATATGTTACTGGTTCTTCAAGAAGTCAATATAACCGTGGTGGTGTTGGTATTTGGGTTAGTAATATAAAATCCACAACAGCCTTAAATTTGACTAAATTTTGTATAGAAATTGAAATATGCGGTGTCGAATACAGCGGCAATCAGAGCAAAACAATCTTACTAAACTGTTATAGATCGCCCTCGGACAATTTTGATGTGTTTTTGAGACAAATATCATGTATTTGTGACCTAACTTATACAAATGATTGTATCATTATTGTTGGAGGTGACATTAACATAGATCCTGTTAGAGATAAGGGATACTATGAGGCGCACGCACGCATGCACGAGCGCACGCGCGCGCCCACGACACACACACGCACGCACGCACACACACACCAACCACCCACCCACCCGCCCATTTCATACAATAATTCAATTTAATAGAAATAAACATTACAATATATATATATATATATATATATATATATATATGAAATTGGTTTAGTGAACGACAGAAGTTCAATTTAATAATCATTAATTGTATTTTGCCTCCTCGATAGCTCAGATGGAAGAGCCCCACTCTAGCAAAGTGGAGGTCGTGGGTTCAAGTCCCACTCGAGTTAATCTTTTACTGTATGTACTTTAAAAGTTAATTTTAAATAATATATATATATATATATATATATATATATATATATATATAAATATAAATATGGTGTTTCAAAAACGTTCCGATAATTTCTAGGGTAAATAAAATATTAAAAATAACGTTAGTTTGGGTAATAAACATGTGCCCGAAATGTAAAACTGGCCCAAAAATCCTTTTTTTTTATTATCTCTGAAATGGTAAGATACCTAAAGGAAATTTAGACCACCAATACCTTTGATTAGGTCATAAAAGATAGTATTGACAAATTTTTTATATTTTGTACATGAGGGTCGCTAAAGGGGGGCTTCCACTTATTTTGCCTCCAAATTTTTTTTATGGGTATATCTTTTGTTTGGGCACAAAAAAGATACTCTTATTGAAATATTACTGGTTTTGGTGTTATTTGAGGTTTTAGCAAGTAATGCTGACCGAATTAATAAATTATTTTAAAATGAAACAATCATTTTCATGCACGAGAACGAACTACCTCAGAGAATAACGATTGTTTCAGAAACAACTATGAGGTAAAAATATTGTAAATTATTTAGAAAAAAGGTTTTAATCGTATGACATTAACACAGAACAGACAAAGGAAACGATTAAAAAAAATGAATTTGTATTGGTTTTTATATTAAATGTGCGAAATGCCATTTTCACGAATACATAATCGTAAACGTTTTTCTAGTGAACACATAATCCTTTGGAGTGACCGTAGCTCTTGAATTAACATTGTTTAATTATTTTCAACTCTTGCTTGAAGTTCTTCAATGGAATTTATTTCCCTTCAATATACTTTTTCTTTAACTAAACTCCACATATCAAAATCCAAGGGATTTAGGTAAGGGAACCTTGATGGACAGTGGATAGGAGCATCAGCACCTCGGCCAATCCAACGATTTGGAAAATGTCATTTTCTAGCTTGTCTACTGAAATGAGGTGGAGCACCATCATTTTTCTTCGTAGATCAAGAGGCAAATCTTCTAATAGAGTAAATAAACGATTATCCAAAAATTCATAGTAAACATCACCATTTAAATTTCCATCAAGAATATGATATGCAACGAGGCGGTTGCCTATTGAAGCAGCCCATATATTTAACTTAAAATTATGTTGATAATGCGTTACACGTTTAACCTTTGGATTTTCCTCTGCCCAGAAGTGACTGTTATGACTATTAAACATACCTTGCCTAGTAAAAGTTGATTAATCGGTAAAAAGAATATTTTGTAAAAAATCAGGGTTCTGCCTCATTCTTCTTGTAATAATTCGCAAAAGTCGATTCTCAAAGAAAGAGCTTCAGGTAATAATTATTGTACTTGCCTGTGGTGAAACGGGAGCCATAATGCACGATGTACACAAGAAACACTTGTGTTACTTACCCTTGCCACATTTTTGACACTTATCGTGGGATCTGCAACAGCTAGATTTAAGATATTTTTGTTCTTCTGTTTAAGGAATTCTTGTCACTCGTGGTCTACCAGAATTTACCTTTTTTGCTGTAAAGGTTACAGTCTCACGGCACCGCCGCACTAGATTCAAAGATGTTTTCGAATCCGGAACACTTCTTCTTGGAAATTATTCCGCATATCTTCTTTTCGCTACTTTAGCATTTCCATCACATTCCCTAATGTTAACAACATATCTAGTTACTATTACATATTCATTTTCAACGTTATTACTTGTTAAACAAACCAGAACTATCAACAACAATGTGTCAAATGAATCTGTCAAACAAAAAAATTGTGAGGCATTTTTCCGACTTTCAGCTAGAGTACCTTTTTGCGGCAAATTATTTAAAAATATTATTTTGCCCAAAACATAAAAATATCCCCACAAAAAATGTGGGGCAAAATATCAAAATACAAAATATCACAAATTTGTCAACATTACCTTATGACCTAATGAAAGGTATTTGAGATCTAAATTTCATTAAGGTATCTTAAACCGTTTCAGAGATAATAAAAAAAAAGGATTTTGGGGCCACTTTTACAGGGCCGTATCTTCTTAAGGAGAATTTTCGGATACATGTTTGTTAACCAAACTAACGTTATTTTTAATATTCTATTTGTCTTAGAAATTATTGGAACGTTTTTGAAACACCTATATATATATATATATATATATATATACATCATGCAATCATTATTGCGTCCGTACGTAATTCCTTAATTTGGCGTCACCTAGAACAAGACGTATTCTCTGATATTTTATTGAAGTATATAAGTCAGCATTTTTTTAAGTTCTATGGTCTATTCCATATGTTTCTAGCTTTTTTTACTATATACATAATTTTTGTACGTTTGACAATCATTCTGGAACCCGTACATTAAAGTACTGCACTAAAATCATTACGGCGTCTTGCTGCGTTGCATGCCCTCTTAATGTAAGAAAGCAATCATTTTGGCATCTCGGATTAGAATATACATAATGTTGTTGTTGCAAACATTTAGGCGTCAATATATTTTATATTAATAGTTTGTGAGCAACCAGTTTGACGTCTGCTTTCATATTATCCAAAAATTTCATGAATGTTTCATTGTGGTGTCTTAGTTTAAAATATACACAATGTTCTTGTTGCAAACATATTGGCGTCTACATATTGCAATTAATAGTTTATGCGCAATCAGTTTTAGGTCTGCTTTCATCTAATTCGAAAATATATGTTCTATCACCAAAGAACTAGCCGATCATTTTGACGTCTTAGTTAAAGATATACATATTGTTATTATTACAGCATATGAGCGTCAAGGTCTATTCATATATGTTCAAATAAAATCAATACAATACTTATGTTATTTAAATAGCTCCCAATGTAGAAGAGATACATTTATCAAGTAAGGGTAAAGTACAGGAAAGCAGTGGATAATGGGTGCGTACTAGAATTTTGAGTTTGGTACAATCAGCCTATTTCAACCACTTTAATTATCAGACAAACAATTTGATGAATTTATTTTCTCCACTTTTTAGTTATTTAAAATTATAATATCTTCATCACCATTCAATCCAAAGAAAGTCCCTGGTTCGAACCTGTTTTAGGCGTGGATGTTTGTTAAGGTGTCGCTAAAAAGATCACCGACAATTGGTCACGCGAAAATTGTCGCGCACATTTGAGCGCGCCTCAAAATATCGCCAGCGAAAAAGGGCGCCGACGAAAAAGATCGCGGACAAATGGTGGCACTAAAAAATTTAAATTTTTGTTAACAATTATCTAAATACCAGACTGGAACACTGCGACGCGGCGTTGATTTCACTCAGTACACTCTAAATTTGAAGGTGAGTGTATAGATCGTTTGGATCGACGACACCAGAGACGACAACCGCAGTTTTCAAGAAATCTTTGGAATTGTTTTGAATTCATAGAGGAAGTCATACCATATACAAACTATTCTGCAGAAGGATGGCACAATAGTGTTTCCTCTATATTAAATGCAGCACATCTAAATTTGTAGAAATTTATCAATTCGTTAAAGAAAGAGGAAAGTTTACATTGTTTGAAAATTGAACACTACATAGCTGGAAACGAACAGCCACTCAAAAAAATTTGTAAAGATACAGCGCAGCGACAGAAAACTATTTGTCAATAATATGGCAATCATCCACATTAGGAGTATTTAAGGGCGGTTGCTCATAACTTCGAGTTACAAATATAAAAAGCAGAAAAGCAAGAACCAACAAAAAAAATCATAAAATATGAAAACATAAAAAAAAACTTTTAAACATGGCAGTTATTAACTGCCAGTCCTAAGCCTGGATAAAATGTGGAGGAATGTTTAATAGTTATATTTTTCTACACGACATTTTCTCACGCGATCATTTGTCCGCGACCTTTTTCGCTGGCGGCCTTTTGATGTGCGTTTAAATGTGCGCGACATTTTTTCGCGCGACCGATTGTCCACGGCCTGTTTTCGTACATTCGTTTTTAAGTATAGTGAATTAGATGTAGAGCAGCCTTGCATAAAACCCCGCCTTTTGAAAGTCAATAAAATTTTCAACAGGGAAAAGAATGATACAGGTTCAGTGGAAGCATTGTGTGTCGCCCTATTATTAGGAACTAGTAGTGCTGTTTATGGACATGGATGGGTGTCGTACTCATTATACCTCTCTGAGTATAAAGCAAAGTACTCAACTTTAGTTCTAAAAGTACAAATACGCCAGCGACATGGACGTTCTGATAAACGATAAACACACATGCACCCATGCTTGCACATGTACTGACGCACAAGTACAGACGCGAGGTTAATAATAGAACTGGTTTCTAAATGCCCTAAACGGTACTAATTTAACTTGGTCGCACTAAAAAAAATAATTTTGATAAATAAACGGTCTCATCGTAACAAGTTACTACGTAATTCAAAATTAAGACACTTGTTTCTTAATCTACATTCTGCAGTTCGTTAGAGGTTTACTAAGCAAAATCCAAGGATGAATATACTTCGCGGTAAAACTTTCGGTTAAACTATCTACCTCTAAGAATTGAAACAAATACTAATTCAAAATTAAATCTATCAAGTGTCGATTAAAACTATGAATTTGGTGTACAAAGTTATTTAATTAATTTTAAACGGATTTTTATATTTGTACACACACAAATATAGAAGCGAATCCGAAATGCGATTTAAAAAGTCACCCTTTTAAAATAAGGGTAATAATGTCATCTCAACTGTTAATAATAAGTAAATTTTGCATTGGATTATATCATCTGGTAACGTTCGAATCAACTGGGTGCCCCAAGCAAAATTACTAATACAAACAATCGTCGTAGTTATCTACCTATGACAAAACTGTAAAACATATTAACCAATTTGCATTTTTAATTTTTACATTTATCTGTAAATTTTATTACTTTCTGGGTGTGTACATAGAATGGTGTATTTGAGGTGCATGAGGTAGCTAATCTTGCTTAGAATAAACAGTATGTATATATGTTAATATATGACTTCAGAATGATTTACAAAATAATGCATGTGTGAGTTCATAATGATGTTAAGTAATATCAATTGTATATCTAGGTAGAATGACGCCAGAAGGCTGTAGACCGTAAATATGAAATTACTTCAAATTAAATAAGCAAGAATATTACAAATTGGTTTTACAGTGTTGCCATTTAAAGACGTCTGAAAGATTGTAAATGTACAGAATAAATACAATAAAAGTATATTTAGAAATAGCGCCGTGGCGGCAAAGTGCTGAACTAAGTTTGTATACAATTTTACGAATTACACGATTTTGGCGTCGACAAGTTTTTAAAAAATCTCAACGTAGGAGTATGGAATGGGCCCCATACTGAGAATGAGTATTATAGGATTCTATCAGAATTGTCTTTTATCAACGGTGCTTCTCTAACACTCATACCAAGAAAATTATTAAGGATTGTAATCTGGCGTCCATATACAGACGCCACTTTGCAAAGTGTAGCCAGATTGATGGTAAATGCCAAATAGATGGACGCAAAATGATAGAATGATGTATATATATATATATATATATATATATATATATATATATATATATATATATATATATATATATATATATATATATATAATGAACGAGTTTTTCGGCAGAAGGCACACAAGGATAAAATAATTACAATACTACCGTTGTATTGTAATAAATGTTTGCCTAAGAAATCCTAAATTATAAATTATGGCACGAAATGACTTTTATTTCATACTGTACTGTGTCAGTTTTACGTCATTCTCTAGTATACTGTAAAACACGTTTTTACGGTATAGTAGCTTTTTACAGTACACTAGGAATTTTACTGTACTCAATTCAAAGGCAACTGCAGAAAAAAATTATTAACAAATTCTTAGAAAATAAACAGATACAGAATTAAAATTGAGTTGAAAATAAGGTGGAATTCAACTGAAAAATAAGAGTTAAGGTCATATTGATATGTTTAAATTAATATTAATGGTACAACTTTCATTGCCATTAATTTGAATTGAAGGAATTTTCTCACAATCATACACTGTTGTGGATCGAGTATCAGTGCCAATTACATCAGTCTTTATACACGTATTGCCTTTGGAGCTGGATGTACTGAATTCAGTGCTTGAATTGCATTCAGATACAATTTCTAAAGAAGATGCTTCTTCTCGTCATCTCTTAACAAGTTCAACACAACTTTCTCCACCTTGAATCATACGAGCAATTCTATTTTTCCTTCAAGGGAATCTTCAACATATTTTTCTGCGATGTTGCTGCTTTTCCATCCACCAAATCGCTTAAGAACAGAAATACCGGCTCTCAAATTGAGCGTAGAACCTGTTCTTCTGAGTGAATTTCAGTGTAGGTTTCAGGGTTTTCTAAACCCAGAAACTGTGCGATATGTTTTCCCACTTCACCAATTGTGTGAATTCCAGCTCTTTGATTGCATGCCTGTAGCCCAAAAACAGCTTACTATGTTCAGTATTTTTGGACGTAAATTTACATATTTTTGATATAGCTCCAAAAATTTTATTCTGTACGCTTCTTTAATTACTGTAAATACCCGCGGGCTACTAGTTTTGTTTGAGGAATAGTAATAACCATTTGAGAAGCAGTGATTTTTATATCGTTCAAAGACGTTTTGTACAGTTCTTCTCTGCGACAGCCTCCTGCAAGTCCAATCATGGAAACTACCTAAAAATAAAAACGATTCCTAAATAATTTGCTCCCAATGCATAAAATGTTTACTCACTTTTGTGAGAAGATATTCTTTATCAGGAACACTTCTTAGAAATTCATAAATTTCTACTCGGCTGAGTGTTTTTCCTTGTTTAGCCTGATGACCAACTGTTTTATGTTTTAAAATGATTTTAGCCTCGAGAATCTCGAAATGGCAATATTCTCAAACACGAGCAACGTCGATTTCACCATGGAATATTTGCTCCACAAAGAAGTACCACAATATTTTCTACATTATGTTGTCGCGCCATTCACTAAACACTTCATATTCCTTTTATAACGCTCTTTCGACTTTGCGGGAATAAGCTTGGCCGTAGATTCTCTACATTTTGTGCAATTTCTTCCGAATGCTGGTGCTTTGCGTTCTCGTTCATTTTAAACTTTTTAACTGTTTGAAAAATGTAAACAAGTCACCTTAGCAACTACTCAAACTATGCCAACCAGCGGTTTTTTTGGCTTATTTTAAATATTTAAAATTTTATTTTCAGTATGAAATAAAATACGTTACGTCATTCGTCCGGTGAAAAGATATTACGTACTCATTGCGCAATAAAATTAATAACTTATTCGTACGTAATATCTTTTTTACCGGACTTATAACGTAAAATACTATTTTATTAGTACTGATGTACAATAACTTTTTTTATTAATGATCACAATCAGCTTTTTGTACTTATGTCATGAGAACACGCAATTCTCTAGATTTCACACATGACATGTACTTGACTGATTTTAAATTTATTTGCCAAGGCAACGTTCATAAAAAACTATAGAAGGAAAAATTTAGTTGAACAAAGTTCATTGATTATACAAATTATATGTAAATTAAATTGAATTAAAGTCCTACTCAAGTAATTCTTTTTCTGTATGTATTTTGAAATTTTAATTTACATACAATTTGTATAATCAATGGACTTTATTCAAATAAAATATTTCCTGCTATATTTTTCTACGAATTGCATTCGCAATAATTTACGTAAAATTTATATATATATATATATATATATATATATATATATATATATATAATTATTAATTGTATTTTATTTTAAAATTAACTTTTAAAGTACATACAGTGAAAGACTAACTCGAGTGGGACTTCAACCCACGACCTCCACTTTGCTAGAGTGGAACTCTTCCAACTGAGCTATCGATTCAAACTTAAACTGTGTGTACTTCATTAGTTATGATGTATTATAATTTTTATACACACAATGAAGGATCACAGTCTACTTTTTTAAAATACAATTCTTCTGTGCGTTCATTAAAAAACAATTTATTCTTTTTTGTCATGATATTTGGGGGGGCCTTGTATCCATCCTAACTTTTTTTGTATTACGCCACTGGTTAAATTCGATCTTATAGCGTGCTTGCGCAGTTCTTTACCAACAAATTTTTACTTGTATCCATTTTTATTCTTGAACTTGGTTTTCTTGCTATTGGGCGGTCGCCTAGCGAACATAAATTTAAAAAAAATCGATGCGACTTATGCAAATCGACGTATCAGTGTCAATGACTGCGTTAGTGTCGATTAACGATTAACAATTAAAGACAACAATGGCAAGAACATTTTCAAATGAAGAATATACCGATATCCATTACGTTTATGAGTTCTGTGATGGCAATTCAATCGCGGCAGTTGAAAAGTACCGAGCACGTTTTCCAAACAGAAGAACTCCAATTGCACAAGTGTTTGCAGGCGTACATCGTCTATTTTCGTAATGCGGTTTGCGCCGCTTCAATGAACATGATCGAAATCCAAAAATTTAAGAAATAATGCCCTAATTTTTCATTTCACTTCACAACAAATCAAGTACACGTGGAGTGGCTCAGCAGCTCCAAATGTCTCAACCACGAGTGTTTAAAGCGATCGATATGAATCCATTGGACTATTTTTTTGGGGTCATCTCAAATCCATAGTGTACGATACACCAGTGCATACCAGTGAGGAATTAATCGAAAGAATGGATGTAGTGAACTAAATAACGCCGCCATTTATGTCATAAAATACAAATAGTTTATAGGACAAATACCCATTATTTTCATGTTTTCTATCAGTTCCTGAATCATCATATATATATATATATATATATATATATATATATATATATATATATATATATAATGTTACGGTCAAAGACGGTAATCACAATGTCTGGGATATTGTGTTAATTAACACGGTTTAAATTATTTTAGCATGGTTTATAATGACATGCGATAGAGATTTGCCGAAAGTATAAATAAAATCTTAGAAACCAAACGCGATGACAATAAATCATTTTGAACGTTAACGAATATAATAATCGAATAGTTGAGGTTAAGGAGGCAAAAAGTTCGCTGTCGACGTCAGGCTCAAAAAAGTCAGTGAAACTATGTAACGAATGGAGAACTGTTTGATATTATCCATAATGCTCACTTGGCAATCGGACATGGTGGCAGAAACCGAATGGATTCTGAAATAAATAAACTCCAGTGTAACGTTACAAACCAAACAATATTGATATGCAGAAGGCTTTGCACTCAGTGTCAAAAAAAGAGCAGCATTCCAAAACGAGAATTAGTGTCGAGACCAATTCTGCATTCTAATTTCAATACACGTACCCCGGTTGACTTGATTGACATGCAGTCACAAACTTACAACGACTATCGTTTCATAATCGTATATCAACACCATTTAAGGAAGTTTGTGTTACTGAAGCCTTTGAAAACCAAATGGGCAGAAGAAGTCGCATATAATATCTTAGAGATATACACGGCTTTTGTAGCACCTTTAATTCTTCGTTCCGACAATGGTCGTGAATCTGTAAATTCAGTTCTGGAAGTACTACATGCTATGTGTCTGGGGGTTAAAATTGTTCATGGGAAACCTAGGCACAGTCAGAGTCAAGGATCTGTTGAGCGTGTTGGCTATTGAACAAATGGTGGGGATTGGATGGATGAAAATAAAAGACTGGCCTGAGAGAAGTTTATCATGTTCAAAAAGAATCGTGCACTACATTCTGGTAAGTCTGACTCATTGTAGTGCAGCGGTGTTCAATCATGAATGGAGGATCTCCATATGAGGCCATGTCAGATGCCCGGCTAGAGTAGGACTAGCTTCAGCTGGCATTCAACATGATACAATACACTTAACCACTCAAGAAGATAAAAGGTTGCTCAAAGCTATGGAAGATATACTTGCTCATTTGCACATTTAATTAAACGCTGTTTGTAGGGTATGAAGATAGAAAAGTTTACAATGCTCCGCTGTACTACCCATTAAGGAAGAAATTAGTAATAAATCAAAATGTCTTAATTGCGAACGAGAGGGAAATGTTCTGAGGTTCAAGTTGGAACTACAGTTCGTGTACCCATACCAGATGCGGACAGAACTCGTGGTACTCCCCATAACGCACTGGCTGTTGTCAACAGTGTAGAAGATGGTCTTTAGAAGCTTTGTGAGTTTTTATTTATTTTTTGATCCTTAAATCATTTTGAAAATATTAAATTTTTGGATTTTACAAATTATATATTTTTTTGTATTAATATTTGGTCAAGACCAGAAACGCTAAACACTGTTCTCTGAACAGTGCATCAGAACATCAGAATGGCATTATAACAAAAACCCTCCGAAACGTCTGTAATTAGGGTCACCAGTGGAAACTTCGTCAACTCAACCAAAACAATGGCAATCCTCTTCCGACATCCAAACTATCATAATGGCAAATTTCTCAACGTGGCTGACCGCAATTTTTCCGTATCCCTCACCAATGAAAGACATACCCCAATAAAAGTGGGCACTTACCTAGGAATCCTTTTCACAAAATCCCTGAACTGTAACACGCTAATCACAATCAAAAACAAAGATTCTTTTAACACCAAAAATTCGACTAATTGTAATCAATACAGTAATACTAAAACAGCGCAACACCAACAATAGAATGGCTGAAAGGGAGAATATCATAAAGTAGAAATAAATAATTTATTAGCATAATCTTGGCTGTTAAAAAAATATATTAAGAGGAGTTATTCTCATCGTCTTTACCGCCTTGGAGTTTCCCCCCAGCACCCGATTGTTCCAGACTATCTCTCAAAAATCTCCTGAGATGTTGGAACTCAAATTTGTTTATCCCGTTCTTACCCTGCTGCAGCTTCAATGCACCTTCATCTTTCACCGGACTGAACGCGTAACTTAGTCCGTTTTTCTTCCACCTCGATGGAAACGAACGTAGGGTGGCACGTAACGTTTCCTTCTCCAAATTCCAGATCACCAATAGGAATGGGTCATGAGAGCGAGCTCTTAGCACAATAAATTAAACACCTGCATCTAGTTTCTCGTGACCACCCGCAAAAGATTAACCGAGTCCTGAGTTATATGGATATTATGAATACTCTGAAAATGATTTCGATATTGGTATACCTCGATGGAAGGTTTTGTGAGAATATTTTGAATTATTATGCGTATTTTGCTATATTTCATACCGTATCGTATAAGTAAAACAACTATTAGATCGTATAAAAGCGTATTTAAGTACGAAAAAAATTGTTTACGTGTATTTTTCAATTGTACATCACTGATATTTTTAACGTAGAGTGTGTAACTGGGCATTGAGCATATGCAGTATATAAAAATTAAGCACTCTTCATTAACTGCGTCGTAATCCGGGATAAGGAGTATAATAAATTAAAAATGGCAAGCAATTGGAAGTAATTATTTCTGTCAGTCGTGATTAACAAATAAATAAATAAATGCCTACTTATGATAAAACAATAAATCGGCTTTAACTTTGTCACATCTAAACAAGAATATAAAATACTGAGGGTAGTTCCTTCGGGGACATAAATTAAATTACTGACTGCGTAACCGTGAATCAAGAACTCATTTGTTTTATGAACAGGTCTTAAGGGATACCAGAGATAAATCTACTGATATAAATTTGATTTATGGGATAATTAAAATGCAAAAAACGGATAAGTTGTATTGTAATATTACATGGAGACTTACTGACTGAAACAAGTGTCCTAGATTTAATAAATCAATTAATATTTGCTATATAAATAATTTCTTCATTAATGCATTTGGCAATAGATCGAATATAAATGTAATTGTTTGTAAAGCTTTATGATAATAAAACTATTAATACGAATCTTAAAACCATACACAAATAATGGCCTATGTTCACGTACAATTATTTTAAAATGAAAATTTAGACTGCACAGTTCATGTTAATAACTACATTGTATGACCTGCATTAACATGCATTTGAGTTTATTTGTGCTTATCTTATACATTCACTAAAAAAATGTGTGTTCTTTTTGGAAACTGTATTCAACTTTATTGAACAATAAAATAAAAATAAAACTCATAACCAAATTGTGTTCAATTCTGCAGAATGTGTTTGCTTCTTTACGATAAGATAAACGTAAAGGTAAACAAAATTATTCCTTCATCATAGCAGTAGATAAAACGTGAACAGGAGAGTCTTCATCATAGCAGTAGATAAAACGTGAACAGGAGAGTCAGATTTTTCAACAATGTAGAGGTGAACGTAATATATTATCGTATTATTGTATAGTGTTCGGTTTTACAACAAATTCAGGCATACTAGAATGGTTTAATAATACGTAAAAAGAAAAGCCATCATTCCTTTTACATTACTTAATCTCAAACCAACATGTTACATTTCAATCATAGAATCGTCATTTTGTGTATTACTGCTTACTTTACTTAAGCTATCTTCAATACGGTATTAGGCTATAAGCGCTTTCAAATTTCTTAGCTACCATGTCCCTGAATTTACGGTATTTAGCTGAATTATTTCTTTATTACTTTTCTACAGTAATTTTTAATTCTCTTTAAGGTGGCATTATTAGTTTTTTTATCCGACATTTCGTCTTTGCGGAACCCTCAGTTTTTTAAATGATATTCTGATTATCAGATTATTAAAACAAATGTGACAAATGGCATATTATGCATTTGGATTGACTAATGAAGAAAAGTTGCACGGGGTGGCACGTTCCATGTCATCCAATCCAATGGTTTCGTTTGGGAGCGTATGTATTTAGAGAAGTATCCCAAAATGAGGCAGCCAAATAAAAGGGGTTTTAGCAAATTAGTGTAAAATCTCAACGCGTATGGTTCCATGACCTGGATATCACGGCAAACGACCAGAAAGGAGAAAACAGTACACAATGTTTTGCTAGTTGTCATTTTATTTTAAATAATTTCAAATAATATGATCTGATGAGAGCATCGTTACAGGTAATAGCGCTTTTAATAGAAGAAATGTCCATTCTTAGTCTGAAACCAATCCAGATTTAAACAAAACATCAACACTAATTTGGTTTTAATATGTGGCCTGATAATTTCGGCTCAACGGTTGTAGGATCGTTTATTTAACATTATAGTTTAATAGGAGGGCGTTACCTTCATTTACTGGAAAATGATTTAGATGATGCTCACGATAATATGCTTCTAGCGAAAGTTTGCCATGTTGGATACAGCAGGATGAGGCACCTGTACATAGTTACAGAAGAGTAGGGAAAGTCATTGGTACCCATTCAGAGACACCCTGGCCAGCGCGTTCCCCAGATGTAACCCCGCTTGATTTTTGCTTTGTTGAAAGCTATGTATACCAACAAAATTTTGAAACCAAACAACAACTGAGGAGGTTAATGTTAGAAATATTTATTTAATTATTAAAAAGTAAAAAACTATGTAGAGGTTCGTAATAGGAATGTTCTGGACTAAGGCCGAAAAAAAGACTAAAACGTAATTAAACAATAATATGTTATATATGCTTGGATTCGAAATAAAAAGGACTTTAATAGCCTGATATCTGAATATCAGGGCCGTATTTAAAAAAATGAAATTGATGATGGTTCGGCAAAGACGAATCGTCGAATTACAAAACTAATAATTCCACCTTAAATAGCATTAAAAGTTGCTACAGTGTTATCGGCTTTGATTTAGATCAAATAATAACCTCAGGAAAAAATAATTCGTAAAATTCAAAAATTTTAATTTTTCAAAATAACTTAAGAACCATCAATTTCTTCAGAGATTTCTAAACGCCATTTTCTTAGGTCTTTGTTTACGTAAGTTTTTTCCCATTTAACCAAATCTGTATTACTTACCATTTCCAAGATCCCCAAATTAATGGGCCTTTTTAAATATCTAATATTGCAACATTCTAGAACAAAAACAGGCAACCTTCCTCTAGTTTCTAAGTGTTAAACTAGCCTAAAATGCAATTTTCAGGTGATTTGTTTGTAGGTAGCGGACCGCGAAAATTTTATTATTGTATTAAACGTTTGTCAAATCACCATTGTTACCACGACAGAAAAGATAATTAGTTAATTTTTCATATCTTGATAATACGTCGTAATTTGCTAATGTTTTCAAAATATTTTTATTTATATATTTTTATCTAAGGAATGTAGGATTGTTTGTAACTAATATGTATGTTAGGGGTGAGTGGCAGGTGCACGCTTAAAAATGGTTTAATGAAGGGGCGTAACGAATCATTGGAATTTCTTGATATAAAAATATCATTGATCTAATGATTCATTGCGGCGGTACAGACCGAAATTAAAAGATATCTTTGTTACTTCTCGAGAAAGAAATTACGGACGAATGCATATTTTTAAAATTAAGATCTCGTGCAAGAATTAATATGAAACTGTTCCAACGGAAATTAATGTTTCTTGATTTTTATTACTTTTGAAAAAAGGGGAATAGATAAAGTTAGTTTTGAAATCGAAGGGGGGCAGTTACAGTTAGCGTATCAATCGAGCCAGATCGATTTTTGGGTTAATTAAATACCTTCATTGTAAATAGTTTGCGTGTAAATTTTTCTTTTGAATTTGCCAACACTAAATTGTCTTTTCTTTCGGGGTTAAACCGCGTATGTTAACGATTTGTGACTGTGATCAATTAAGGGAATATTTATTCTAGTATAAGTATGTATTTTTATATAAATGCAAGCTCGCAGCCGATCATTTTACCAGCCTATGTAACGTATTAAAAGGATCAAACATTGCCTTGCAAAGGTATCTTGTTCGTACGCGGACTCATTAAGCTGAAATATGTTAAAATAAAAGGCAGTACAGGGCCCTCTCACTCTCGTATTTGTGTGAATTAGCATTGTTGGTCGTTGTTTATATTTATATTTGGGTAGAGGTAGGCTGATGAACGGGTATATGATACCGCTTTGGTTACTAATTGTAAAAGACAATTATCAAGCGTGTACACACTCCCGAGATCAGATAACCATTCAACACGTCGAATTTTATTTTTATTGTTTTTATTGCTGTATAGATGAGTGTGTAACCGGAGAAGGGAGCACGGTATTTTTCTAACGCACTCAATCGTATATATCGGTCACTATATTAGTGATCTATTTATAACTTACCCTTGTAAGGCTTTGTTTTAATGACTTTTTTTGTCAGTTCGTTTAAGTAGCTTGCGAGCTGATTTCACTTTGTACCTGCTTTATTGTAATTTGATTTAAGTATTCTGTGCTTTAGTGGTCACTAAACAATTGGGTACGTGCAAATGCCTTGCCTTTACCTTATCACCTGTGCAATTTTACTGTTGTTGTATTTTATATGTGCCATAATTTGCTTTATTATTTTATGTGCTTGTTTACTAAAAGACCGGCATGATTGGTTTTTAAAAAGGGCGACGTTTGGTGTTACGATTTTTATTTTGATTATTTATGACCCAATTGTGAGTGTGACTACATGTGTTTTTTTTTATTATTGTGTTTCTGTGTAACTAAACTGCTTTTTATTCATTTTCTCTTAATGTTATAATTTTGTACGCACTTTAACCTGAATTAATGGTCTTTTGTTATATATTTAACCCTTTCATTGTTTTTTTGTGTTATTCGATTTATTAATGTACTTGTGCAATTACTTATTTATGAATAAAGTGGGCTTTATTGGTGGTTCTTTCCCACAATAGTAGATTAACAGGCTGAACCACCGTTGCCCAACGCTCGTTGATTTTAATTTGAGTAGTTTCATTTTTTTTAGCTGCCCCGCATGATGCAACACTTACCTCATCAAGCCTATTTAGTTTAGATAGCACAACGTACCTAACACTAGACTACCACTTCGTTTGATCAGATTTGAGGTTTGCGAGTAATTAAATACCAGACTTGTAAATAAATTCTAATGTTTTAATTATTGCCCGGAAAGTCAAAATAAGGCAGGCAATTAATTTGAGTAATAGTGACATTATTGCCAGTCAAGTCCTGGTAAAATACTTAGCGATTGTTTGGTTCTTGAATTTGCATTATTGCAAATAAGTTCAAATTACGCTTTTCAAAATAGGGTACCTGGGGGACGCTACATGTTTAAAAAATTTTTCACCAGAGGTCCCCCGGACCCCCCAGATTCCTGTGGGCAACTACCCCGCACTGCCCCGCGCCCTGGATATTTGGGTCTAGAACCGCCACTGATAGGTACATTTTTTGAAAATGAAACGTAATTGATTTAAAATTAATAAATTGTTGTTACCTCTAAATAGCAAAGAACATTTTGCCGTGGCGGACTAAGCCTGTCAGAGGCCCGGGGGGAAAAACTAAACGAGCCTCGCCCCCTAATTTACAAATTATCATGATTGTTAAATATGGAAAAATTTACATGTTTTAGTTATTTCATTATTTTGTTTATCAATTTAGGTTAAATTGATTAAAAAAAAATTAAATAACTGAAACATGTGAATTTTTCCATATTTAATCAACAATTCACAAATTATCTAATTTGTGAATTGTCAGGAGCAGCAATCTTTTTGTAGAAATAGCGATAGATATATAAAATAATTCATTTTTAATAAATATTTTCATCCGATTAACAGTTATAAAACATAAATAAGATAAGTTTTGAGGTTTTACAAAAAAAAACAATTTTTACAATGAAAGTGCGCTAAGTTTGAACTAAACATCCTCTTGGCTGTTTAGTTTCAATGAAAGATTTTAGTTCAAACCTAGTGCACAACAAAATTCTAGATGAAATCAGATTTCATATTTTTTGCATAAAACCCACAGTAAAAATTAAAAAAATTAATTTATTGCATAAATTCAGTCTGTTTTTTAAATTTCTTTTTTATATACAATTTTATATACAGCATTACTTTTTGATGTAAACGATACTTAATTTTATTTTTTAGTAAAAGTTCTGGCTTCTCATCTAGTTTAATGCCAAACAAGCTTAAAGATTAAAAAAGTATTAAAAAACTGTTGCAAACTGCCTCTGAATATTTTTAAACCAATTGTTTAGAATCTGATTAACGGGATTTGGAGGCCCCGCCGGACCGCAGTCCAGGGGCGGCCGCCCCTCCCTTACTCCGCCAGCGCACTTAAAGCGATTTTTGAGTAGGTGTGTAAATTTTTCACCTTATTTCAACTTCGGGAGTCTGCATTTAAACCATGACAAGAGTTTTGCAAACATACTGTATATATTTCATTCATTTCGGTACCAGACATTTAGATGACGAAATATAAAAATTATTACCTACAAGAAATTGATGATCAATAATAATTTTGCTTATTTGATTCTGTCAGTTTTACAAATGAAAGTTTGTCAAAATATTTGGATAAGATACGCTTTTTTTACATTAAAAAATTATAAAACACATATTTCTTGTTATTCATAATTCATAAGTACTGTTTTATTCATTATCAACAATAGACTAAATGAAAGATTCAATGATTTCATTACGCTTATATCAATTGTAGTATAATTAACCCATTTTCAATTATACATAATGCGGACTATTTAGAGAATTTTTGAGAAATTAATCATTGAATGACGTAAATTCTCAAATATATTTGTAAAAATCAATCCAAAGCAAACATGAGTAGTAATCAAGAAAGACAAATACGCTACAACCACCCGCAGATGTTCGATTTGTAATAAAATTTAGACTATTATTGATTAAATGTACGTAAATAAAAATATTTTCCCGTAAAATACGAATACTAGCACTATTGCGAATATGTAACATTTATATGCTAGAAGGTGTATTTAATATAAAATGACGTAACTTAATCCAAATAAGGAAACTTAATATCGATTACAACGCGTTGTGAATATAGTGTTTAAA
This sequence comes from Vesta saturnalis, assembly GCA_036346205.1. Lineage (NCBI taxonomy): Eukaryota > Metazoa > Arthropoda > Insecta > Coleoptera > Lampyridae > Vesta > Vesta saturnalis. The sequence continues at coordinate 598,928 of JARFJB010002117.1, forward strand.
AGTGTTAATTAAAATATAAAGAAATATATATAAAATACACCCCTTACGTTCATCAGGGTAATAGTGTATAAGGGGTTACGTAGATGGCGGGCTGCGCAAGAGTCCGCACCCAGAGTTATCGAACCCCCGCCCTACTCACCCAACAGGAGCAGCTTAATGTCCTTGGCGGCCTGAATCCCATCTTCTTTCAGGTTTTTCTCAATTTGTTTGCTACGAGCCAAGGCCGCCCTCTCCTCCGCCGAAGAAGTACACCCCATCCTGCATACACCCTCTGAGCAAAACGTCGTGCTGGTTTTAATATCCTTCCTATTTAACAAAAAAAAACTGCGACCGCTTCACCGCAGTCACTAATATACACTACTACACACACATTCCTTCAATTCGCGTTAATGAAACTATTTGCATCGCTATCAAATTTTCTTATTAAAAACCGTTTGTTATTACAGTAAAGAATAGAATGGTTTAGAGCAGGAATCTAGAGACCGACGGTCTTCCTGCGCTGCGTCCGCACCAAACGCACACTCGCTCGATGCTGGGCGCCGCGATGATGCGCAAGCGTCGCCACCCACACCACGCATGTCGCGGGGGACACCGCTGATTAGCGGTCCCCTATACTATACAACACACTTGTGATTAGCGGGAATCAAGGTCGATTTTCTAAGTTCATAGCCATTCTTTTCTAATTTACACAAACTTTGACCTCTAACTTTACAGGTGTTTCATACACCTTATCACTATTTCGCTCGTTATCAACAAATACACATTACATCCATTCAAACAAGTTAATCCAAATTTAAATCAACATGTTACCTGTTAAACTTTCATTAAGCGGATTAAAACAGATAAAAATACCGTATTTAGATTTAGAGAAAAATTTGCATTTCAGCTGCAATTTAAAATTCAAACAGGAGAAAGCGTGGGTTAAGAGGAACCTACAGGTTGACAACGTTACATTAATCATGTTAAGGTGGGGTTCATAAACTTTATTCACGTTTAGACGATCAGTAAAGAGGGCGGCAATTCAATAAAAAGTAAAACTACAATTTTTTAAATAAATTGCTCGTTTCGCTTAAGAAAATAAATTTCATTAAAAATGCGTCATTTAATACCTAAATAAAATAAAACTTTTGAACTTTCGTATTAAGTGTTAAGATAGATGGGGTTACGCCCGGAAAGATATTTATAGATACATTGCGTTATTTCTTGTTAGGGAATTTTCTAGTTTTAGAAATAATATGCTATTATGGACGGCGGCTTGTCCGTCGAAATAATTACTTCTACTATCGAAATCTGGTTTTTAAATTAGGCAATTTCGTCAACATTCGTATTATATTTCCTACAACGACAAAAAAATTCAAATTTTAAGGCTAAACAAAATTGTAATCACCAGAGAGCGGTTTTCGAGTTTGCAGGCAGAATCAGCCCCGCGCCTAGAGGATTGTACGCCCTGATGCAAACGTAATAAATAGGTGCCGCTAGATTTTATACTTTACCTTGTTTATTCATAGTTTATTGCGATTATTTAATATAAAATATTTCCAATTACTAATATAATAGACTATAGACGACAGTCAGGTGGTTGGATAAAATAATGAATCTTTACATTCCAACCTACATACACTGTGTCCCAAACTTGGCATACATGTATTGCTATCTCGTAAACCGTTTAGCTACAGGGTTGCTTAAATTAGGAAAGTTTTAGATAATTACTCTCACATCCAACGGATGGGAAGTACTGTATCGCTAAAAAAGTACCCAAAGCGACTGATTGTTTTTCGGGTCATTGGGGTATGTGAAAAGGGGTACAATTGGAGGGTAAGTACCCCTTTTGTAAATTTTTCTTTTTTAGATTTTTTTCCTTTAATATGGGATTAATAATATAATTGTGAACATTTTTTGTACAACAAACGGTTTACAAAATAGCGAAAAACCCTCACTTTAAAAAAACCGGTTTTTCCTAAACATCTCCGGAACTAGTTAACATATTCAAAAAGTGAAAATACCATTAGATAGGAAATAAAATTTCTCACAAAAAGTGTTTTCGAATTTTTTTTTTAAATTTTGTCATTTTTGAAATATTTCCAAAAAACTCGATTTTGGAACCCGTCGACACGATTTTTTTGAAATTGGTGTTACATAGAAAATAAAATTTCTGTTCGAAAATCATTCTTGTAATTTTTTTGTTAATCGTTTTCGAGTTATTTACAAAAAACCAATTTTTTGATGTGGAATTATGATACAATTACCAGCGGTTTTTTTTACAAATTTAAATCATCATTCGGATTTGATTTATCGTCCACGTCAAACGCTTCCGAATCAATGCACGACATTCCTTTAAACAATCATTAAAGCTTAATACATGTGTATGATAAAGATGGCAATAGAGTTTGCATGTGTTTTAAATAAAGACATGCGTATAGATGATCGTCAGTCAAACTAAGATAGAAGTGAGTATGTCCGTATATCCAACAGCTGACTTCAATCAACGCTTCAACTTAATATTGCATGGATTCTGATTTGACGTCAATCTGTCAAATTTATTCATTAGTTATAACCTCATCGTTTTCTTTTAGTTTACACCGTCTCGTATTATTTCTGTTCGTTGTTGTTTTGCTCTTTTATTTACTCGTTCTTTATAGTTATTTTGTTCAAATTAGCAAATTATCAAAAGGACCTCTAATCAACTTGTGCAAGAGATACAGTGTATATATATATATATATATATATATATATATATATATATATATATAAATAATTACACACAACGAATTACATTGTTATTGTTTTAGCGAGTAGCAGATGCTTTGAGGATTAACTTGCGCACAGTGACAAGGATTAAAGCACGCAGTGCAATTAATCCCATTTTGCGTAGTCCTGGAAAGAAACGACCTTGCAAAAAAGCAAAATCAGTTTATTTACCGGATTGTGTAAAGATGAGTATGATATGTATGCTCAGAGTAAGTGATAACCTTTTTGTTTTATTACCTATAAATAAATTTATTGTCTTTATAGAGAAATGTTACTGTCGAAACCCTAAAACACATTATGTTAAGTAAAACTAGCTCAAACGCACTCTCCACTATATTGAATTTAAATTTAAAAAGGAATGTAACCGCTAATTGAAAAATCATCAATCGCTGATGCTTGACTGCAGTTCATGATAGCATATAAAAGTAATAGTGACTCTCAGTTTAAACGAGACATGGTGTTTCTGGACGAAACATGGATATTTTCCAAAGGAAATCATGGCAAGACGATGATGTAAAAAGTGTTCGTAAACCAGGAGGTTATGATGGCAAACGCTTTGTGGTTCTACATGCTGAATCTAAAACAGGGTTCGTAAATAATACTGCATTATTGTTTGTGTTTGTGTTCGTGTTCGTCTTCGTGTTCGTGATCGTGTTCGTGTAGGTGTTGGTGTTGGCGTTTGCGTTTGCGTTTGCGTTTGCGTTTGCGTTTGCGTTTGAGTTTGCGTTTACGTTCGCGTTTGTGTTTGTGTCAGTCTGTGTCTGTGCTTGTGTCTGTGTCTGTATCTGTGTCTGTGTCTGTGTCTGTGTCTGTGTCTGTCTGCGTCTGCGTCTGCGTCTGTGTCCTGGTCTGTGCCTGTGTCTGTGTCTGTGTCTGTGTCTGTGTCTGTGTCTGTGTCTGGGTTTGTGTTTGTGTTTGTGTTTGTGTTTGTGTTTGTGTTTGTGTTTGTGTTTGTGTTTGTGTTTGTGTTTGTGTTTGTGTTTGTGTTTGTGTTTGTGTTTGTGTTTGTGTTTGTGTTTGTGTTTAGTGTGTGTAGTGTATGTGTATGTGTATGTATGTGTAGTGTGTATGTGTATGTGTATGTGTATGTTGTGTATGTGTATGTGTATGTGTATGTGTGTGTGTATGTGTATGTGTATGTATGTGTGTGTATGTGTATGTGTATGTGATGTGTATGTGTATGTGTATGTGTATGTGTATGTATGCGTATGTGCATGTGCATGGTCATGCGTATGCTGTATGCGTATGCTATGCGTATGCGTATATGTATGCGTATGCGTATGCGTATGCTATGCGTATGCGTATGCGTATGCGTATGCGTATGTGTATGTGTATGTATATGTGTTTGTGTATGTGTATGTGTATGTGTAGTGTGTATGTGTATGTGTATGTTGTATGTGTATGTGTATGTTTATGTTTATGTGTTTGTGTTTGTGTATGTGTATGTGATGTGCATGTGCATGTGATGTGTATGTGTATGTGTATGTGTATGTGTGTGTGTATGTGTATGTGTATGTGTATGTGTGTGTGTGTGTGTGTGTATGTGTATGTATGTGATTGTGTGTGTGTATGTGTGTGTGTGTGTGTGTGTGTATGTGTATGTGTATGTGTATGTGTGTGTGTGTGTGTATGTGTGTATGTGTATGCGTATGCGTATGCTGTATGCGTATGCGTATGGTATGCGTATGCGTATGCGTATGCGTATGCGTATGCGTATGTATGCGTATGCGTATGTATGTGTTATGTATATGTGTATGTGTGTGTATGTGTGATGTGATGTGTATGTGATGTGTATGTGTATGTGTATGTGTATGTGTGTGTTGTGTGTATGTGTATGTGTTGTGTGTGTGATGTGTGTGTGTGTATGTGTATGTGTATGTGTAGTGTATGTGTGTGTGTGTGTATGTGTATGTATGTTGTGTATGTGTATGTATGTTGATGATGCGTATGATCGTATGCGTATGCGTATGCGTATGCTATGCGTATGTATGCGTATGCGTATGCGTATCGATGCGTATGCGTATGCGTATGCGTATGCGTATGTATTGTGTATATGTGTTATGTGTATGTGTGTATGTGTATGTAGTGTATGTGTATGTGTAGTTGTGTATGTGTATGTTATGTGTTATGTGTTTGTGTTGTGTTGTGTGTTGTGTATGTGCATGTGTCATGTGTATGTGTATGTGTTGTGTAGTGTTGTGTGTGTGTAGTGTGTGTGTGTGTGTGTGTAGTGTAGTGTGTAGTGTGTGTGTAGTGTATGTGTGTGTGTGTGTGTGTATGTGTTGTGTTGTGTATGTGTATGTGTATGTGTATGTGTATGTGTATGTGTACGTGTACGTGTATGTTTATGTGTACGTGTATGTTTATGTGTATGTGTAGTGTAGTGTATGTGTATGTGTGTGTATGTGTATTTATGTGTGTGTGTGTGCATGTGTGTGCGTGTGTGTGTGTGTAAATGTGTGGGTGTGGGTGTTTTGTGTGTGTGTGTGTATGAGAGTGAGTGTGAGTGTATGTGTGTGTGTGTGTGTGTGTGTGGTGTGTGTGCGTGTGTGTGCATGTGTGTACACAATCGAGTGCGTGTGCATGTGAGTGTGTGTGTATGTATGTATGTGTGCATGTGTGATGTGTGTGTAAGTGTAAGTGTCTGTGAGTATGTAGTGTGTGTGTGTGTGTGTGTGTGTGTGTGTGTGTGTACGTGTGTGTGACGTGTGTGCGCGTGTCTATGTGCGCGTGTATCTATGCGTGAGCGTGTGTACGCGTGTATGCTTGTTAGTGGTCTGTATGCGTGTGTGCGCGTGTTGTGTGTGCATGTGTGTACGTTGTGTGCGTGTGTGTGCGTGAATATGCGTGTGTGCGAGTGTACGCGTGTGTGTACGTGTGCATACGTGTTCGTGTGCGTGTGGGTCTTGTGTGTGCTCGTGTTTGTGTGCGGGCGTGTGAACGTGTGTGTGCGTGTGCGCTTGTTAGGGTGTGTATATGCGAATCTGCGAGAGATCGTGTGTTTGTGTGTGCGTGTATGTGCGTGTATGTATGTGTGTGTGTGTGTGTGTGTGTGTGTGTGTGTGTGTGTGTCTATGCGTATGTGCGTGTGTGCGTGTGCGATGGTTAGTGGGGTGTATACGTGTGTACGGGTGTTCGTGTGTTCATGTCTGCGTGTGTGTGCATGTACGTGCGTGTGTGGGCGTGTGTGTGCGTGTGTACGGGTGTGTACACGTATGTGCGTGGGTCTGTGCGTGCCTGCGCGTGTTTTTGTGCGTGTGGGTGTGAGTGTGTGTCTGTAAGTGTATGTGTATGAGTGTGTGTGCGTGTGTGCGTTCGCGTTCTCGTTCGCATTCGCGTTCGCGTTCGCGTTCGAGTTCGTGTTCGCGTCCGCGTCCGCGTCGGCGTCGGCGTCCGCGTCCGCGTCTGCGTCTGCGTCTGCGTCTGCGTCTGCTTGTGTTTGTGTGTGTTTGTGTGTATGTGTGTGGGTAGGTGTGGGTGTTGGTGTGGGTGTTGGTGTGGGTGTGGGTGTGGGTGTGTGTGTTTATGTGTGTCCCTGTGTGCGTGAACGCGTGTGTGCACGTGTGTGTTGTGTGTGTGTGTGTGTGTGTGTGTGTGTGTGTGTGTGTGTGTGTGTGTGTGTGTGCGCGTATTCGTGTTCGCTTACGTGTGGATGTGGATGTGTGTATTTGTAAATGTATGTGTATGTGCATGTATATGTGGATGTGCATTTGTATGTGTATGCGTGTGCGTGTGTGCACGCGTGTGTGTACGTGTCTGGGCTTGCGTGCGCTATCTTTTGATCCATTGAAACTATCAATATGAAATTTGGTAAAAAAATTCCAACCAGAGGGATTTTTGGAGCTCATAATGTTACAAAATTAAAAAACAAATACTTTTTTATATGATTTTAAAGTAAAAAAAATAACCAGTGGTTTTTAGGGTGCAAAATTGTGCATTTTTTAATTTATAAACCGATGTTTTTGAAAGTCAGGTATTGGGGGTATTTAAGATCGTAAAGTATAATTCATTTGTGAAAATTAAAAAATTCAGAATGACTCAAATTCAGGTATTGTGGGTTTTTAATGAGCTTATTACAAATTTGTTTACATATATGAGAAAACATTATGACGGATAATTTGGCAGCTTTTGGTGTAAGTTTTGAGTATTGGTTTCAAAAAAGATCCGTAAGGTAATAAGTTTGTAACTAAAATTCTAAAATTTTACACCAAGATAATGATGAACGCATATGGTTTCTCGCGCGTCGAAATATGCACTTACACAAATATACACTTTAGTTACTCAAGCCGCATATGCTACATGGGAGGATTATGATAGACGTTTTAGATTATAGTTATCTATTAGTTGCTTATCTAAAAGATTCTTTATCTTGCCTCACTCTTTTCAAAATCAAGAATGATACGATAGTTGTATAATAGAAGGTTGGCCTTGGTTCATACGAGGTGTATTTTACGATGGTCCCAACATTGCAACTTTTTTATAATGAAACTTTATTGTTTCCAAATGAAACACTTCGTATATTAATGGGCAACATTTATGCTCCTTAAATTTGCAAATATGACCGGTTGTTCTAAAATTTTCTGTGGTATAATTAAGCTTTTTTCTGGAAAATTCCCATTGGGTGTCAATTCTGTAAGTTGTGCAAGTTGTTAAGTCAGTCCACAAGAATTTGTACGAATAAAATTGAAACAAGCGAATTACGCTTCTGAAAAAAAACCTGTTTATTCAAAAAATTAACTTGGTAAACTACATAAATCAGAACAAAGTTACAGAACGCCGTTAAACAACAGAACGTAAGCAAAACAACAAGAAACACAACGTTATAACAGTGATTTCCATTAAGTGCATCCGTTCTTCAAATAATCTACTAACTTCAAAAAAGTCCATTTTTGTTAAATCTTGAGGGTGTGGTGACCACCGATATAAGCTTCCTCTTCCATTCCGTCAGAAAATTCACAGTTTAAATGGTCATGAATAACGGCACTGTGGTGGACTGGCGCTCTGTCGTGCAAATACTGCATGTTATTTTTAATATGAGTAGGAAAGGTATTGATCAATTGAGGTAACACATTTTGTTAATACTTCCAAAGTATTCCACCCACACATTCAACGGCCATCTAGTTTGGCTTATAGTCCTTATCAAATATGGATTAGTTGATGCATAATAGTGAAAATTGTGCCTGTCGACTTTCCCATTTTTATAAAATGTCGCTTCGTATGTAAATATTACTTTAATGAAATACACCGGTCCCGATGGATTTTTGCGACCATTGATAGAACTGGAAGTATGGGAATTTTCCGTTACTCTATGCAATACAGTTAACTGATTTTCTTCGTTGTTTACCGTATTGGATCTCTCATTTTTTCAATAAAATGATTCAACAATTTTTAAAGGCTTCTTTCCTCGCTGTCTTCGTTCAGGTAGTTCTCCTGATAAAGCCGCTGTGTGAGTAAATAGTTTCTGTTACTCACATCTAATATGAATGGCACGTCAACTAATTTGCCTTTGTAGAAATTGATAGAAACTAATTAACACTTATCTACAACTTATCATAATTGTGCCGTTTTAGGACAACGGTCATAATTTAAAACGAATAAAATGCTCAACAATATGGCCTATTACTATACAGGGTGTTTCATTTGAAAAGAGGTTGCAATATTGGAACCGTTGTAAAATACACCCCGTATGAACTGTTACCAACTTTCTATTACACAATTATTGTATCGTCGCTGATGTTTGAAAAGAGCACAAATTACCTTTGTTAAATTCAAGCAAGTAATTCTTATAACAAAATTTAAATTGATTTGTTTTCTCTTGCATCACCGCAACTGTGGTCAGATTGAAATAGAGTACTGATGTGGTTTCCATTTAAAAATACACATTTTACCAATTTTTAAACAAATTGTGTTCCTGAACCATGCCCCCCCCCCCTACCACATCGACAAGGGTGATGATTTTTTTACCTTTCGCTTGAACTGGGATTGCACCGTTAAGAATTTGGTTTTCATTTTGTAAAAGATTTCCGATAATAGATTCCGAGTAATACTACCTTTTTAATTTATTGAACGTTCTTTCTGTTGTTGGATTGCACTCGTTCTGTGAACCTAAGCACCATTTTTTTGCGTAGTTATGCTTATCTCAAATTACGGTCACAGTCCCTATCCCCTCCCTCCACTTTCACAAAAATGAGTTTTTCCTTTACCTATAGCTTGCAGTTGTATTGCACCATTATACACTAATAAAAGTTTGGATTGCACTTAAAATGTCCGATAATCGAACTTTACTAGTTGGCCATCCCTCACTTCTAATTGATTGAACGTTTTTATGTTATTGGATTACACTCGTTTTGCGCTTCGATGCACCGCATTCTATTTATTTTGTACCGTTTTGGGTTGCTAAGTTTTAAACAAATTGCGTTCTAGGACCCTATTGACTATTTCATTATACATATAGTGTGGGCTATAAGTCCGGGATGAAGGCTGCTCGTTTATTAGAGACAAGAACGTGGCATTTGATAAAGTTGTGCTCAGCTTTTCTTAATATGGTTTATACGAAATGATACATACATACAAATTGTGTATCTTACAAGTATTTTTCTTTTCTCAAAAATGTCCTATTTTTGGCCCTGTCCTGCTCTTATCGGCAAACGGGGCCGCTCCGCGGCTGGTGCCCCTCACACCCTGGTGCCCTAGGCGCTCGTCTAGTTCGCCTGTATAGTAGATCCGGCCCTGTTCGAACTTCACAATGATATAAGGTAATTTGGGTCTAATTCCACAATTTGAAATTTCATAGAAAGCATCACTATCATCAAGGTTTAAGATAAATTTTACTTCTTCATCTCATCGTTTTCATCTTAAACGATTATATTGTAATAGTTTATTAACAAGCCGTAGAACAACTAATATCCCTGATGCTGGTTCATAATAATAATAATGCTCATTCGATTATGGTTACACTTTAAATACATACAAAGGATAATACACAGCCTTTATGGGTCTCTATTATTATTACATAGATGTGAGAGTGTTCTTAAATTAGCCGTTTTCAGCACGACCCTGTAAATACTACACACGTTTTCAAACCTTCCTCGTTCTCAGAAACTGTACTTGAATTTGCCTTTACCCGATTTCGAGCCAGTAGTACCTTTTCTCTTTTATTTTGAGATATTTTCTATGGTTACTAAGCGAACCACTAATATTAGCACATATATAAATTGCAAGGTATTTGAGATGAACCTGTATTATTGATATTTTATAGAAGCGGTCGACCCTGGAATTTTTAAAAGTTAATCAAATAAGACAGATATAGGAACTTGCTTCTCAGATCTTCGCCCCCTTGCCGTGGCCCCATGGCTAGAAATAGTATTCTAATAAGGGGCCCCTGATTCTATCTCATAATACAAGTATAGGAACATGTATTATTGTCTGCGCCCTCCTGTCGTGGCCCCCTTGTTGCAAAATTTGAATTTGTGTCGCTATTCACCTGTGTATGAACTAATGAATATTTTCTGCAATAAAGGTGTCGCCATCTCGTAGTATATTTTTAAACTAGCGAATGTTTTCTGTAATAGACGTGGCGCCGCCTAGCGGTATATTTCTAGGACTAGTTAGAGTTTGTTTGTTGCGCCATCTAGTGATGTACGGACTAATGGATGTTTTCTGTAATAGAGGTTGACAGTGTTCGTCTCTCTCTCCCTCGTCTCCCTCGTCTCTGTCTCAAACAAACAAATCAATTAAGCAGATCAATCTCAAATAAATCACGCTCAATCAAATCAAACAATCAGATCAATCTCAATCAATCAATCAACTAAATCAATCAAATCATAACTTACAGCTTGCGAAAACCAGTTTACAGTTCAAAATACCAAATTGCTATAACGGAAATAAAAAGAAAAAAGGTTTTAATGGTTTATTATTATATTCGAATCAATAACTACAAAGTTTAAAACCCACAAATACATACCCGCATAATGTTATTATGCGTATTATTTTTAATATATATTTTACTTGATATTGTTCACAAAAATGCCAATACAGGTTTTTAATATATTATTATCCTTATAGGAGGAAAAGGACGTCATAAACCAACTCTGCAATACCATCAACTGTTATTCTACAGACTCGATCTCAACTCATTTGTTTCGTTAATTGGATAACGGTGTGAGTGTTACGCTATTTTTTAATTAATAAGATTATGCGGGTACCTATTTGTGGGTTTTAAACTTTGTAGTTATTGATTAATTAATGAAATACTCTGGTAACTTACCATACTTAATTGGTAAATCATTCACTTCGAGGTCCAGGAAAAACAAAAAGCTAGACGTGCCAATAGACAAAATTAAAATTAAAACACCATATCGTCTTGTTTGCGTTTTCATTACACCTCTTTTTGTATTTTCTAATATTAATATTCTTTGAGTTATTAAATTTGTTCCGTCTTTAATCGGCACAATGTACTCCGGCCTGTTGCCCAGGTGCCCAAGGTAGAACTTACTAATTTATACCAATAATTCTTTTCAAGTACCTTCTGAACACGATTTTATGAAATGGTATAGTCAGAATCAAGTGTAAGATTGTTTGGATACACTGAGTATATGCACGCTTACGCTGTGCCTAGAACGTATTTTCGACGGTAAATGAACATGAGTTTGCACGAAAAAAACTTTTTTTGTGTACAGAATATAAATTAGTTTACATGTTATGCCACTCAAATTGTAGTAAAACGTTGTGTATCATGTAAAAAAGTATTTAAATGTTGTATGAAGATTTTTAAGGTGAAAGCATTAAATTTGATTAAGAAATAACGTTTTGGTAAAACCCCTATCGAGACGACAATGGTGAAATGCTACAGGAATTTGCCACTGTCTGCTGTAGAATGCGTTATTAAAATTATTGTAAATGTATGAATGAGTGAATTTATGATGTGTTGTGCGATGAGCGTAAACATGGACCTATTCCTTTTATTTATTATTTATTTATTTATTTATTTACACTCGCTACAAAAGATAAATTTTAGAGTTCTTTTACTATTTTTAATAATTTCAAATCTTCTAATACACATTCGTATTTTTTCTGAGTAGTTTCAACTCGCAAAGATAACATTCAGTAATTTAATTTTAAACAGATTGCTATAAAGCTTCAGTCTGCATAAATGAAATCTAATTGTTGCGCCCGCTAGCTTCCTTATTTGATGAAACACTTTGTTTACAATGATCAAACCAAAAAAAACAATCCCTCATACTAACCCATACTTATTATTATGATTTTTCATATTTCTTATCATCTAATATGCACATATATAAATTCTATAACAACAGTGAATGAAAATTGATTCATTCCGTGTTGATTGTTAAACAATTAATTAAGGAAAAATAAAACACAGAAACGTTTGCTATCTTACACACATTTATCAGTCTTACTTGTTATTTATTGTAGATACCGGGGAGAGGATTACTTCGCTGGTATGCTGCTGGCTCCGATTCTTCGTCAATTCACACGGTTACCATTATCCGGGTATATTTATGAGTTCTAACTTTCACAACAAAAAAGCACGCAATAACAAATGCAATTCCGCACTGTGGCCCGCTTGGCTACACAATCTTTAGGTTAATACGTTCTATTTAATTTAACCCGTAATCTTTACGGCTATTGTTTTTCAGTTACTAATTTGTTACACTGATTCGATTATTTTAATTTATATAGTTCATTCACTCAACTATAATCTTTGGCGACACCTTTCCTTTTATCTCCGATTTAATAATATTCGCACTCTTATTCACTTTAACCTTCTTTTAATGACAGTATTCTTTTTACTTCTCGATTACAAACTAACTAACTTTTACTTTATTTTCTAATTTTATAGGGCAACGTGACTGAATTAAATGGCCACTAGGTGTTCTCTTTCTCTACTTCCAATGTCAACCCTACTCTCAAAAACTTCAACAACCATTGAAAACTACAAGTCACCCAAACCGCACCTTTTCCTTCCTTCTACAAATTATTTATTCATCCGTCATTTGCCGCGTACTTTAAATGTTTTCTAATTAAGTATGTACATAACATTTTGAAGTAAATAAACAACAATCATTTCTTATTCTATAAACTACCATATAACTATAAAATATCATTTAACATGGCACGAAATTTGAAAATGTTCAGGCACCCGTTACAGTTGATGTATTAAAGTGTAGAGAGGAACCTTCATATAAAGTTGAATATAGATATGAACAGTATATGTAGTGGGCCTGAATGTGAATTAGGGGTTTTGCAAAGAATTGTGAGGGTGTTTGTAAAAAAATTCAAAATGACTACGTTTTTCTCGTTTTGGCTGCGTTGGTTCCTTTTCACGCTTCCACTCGGCAAAGACACGCACTACAAAGCTCCTTCGGGTTATGATGATTGTGATGTTAGCGCAAAAAATATGATGACGTTGGGCAAAATGAATGATCGCAGTTATGTAAGAGAGAGACTTGTAGGGTACATAGAGAAGACGCTCGGCAAAAGGCTATACTTAAGGGGTGATCGCGCGTGAGAATTTTGTAAGGTCATAAAATGATCTATGCTGGTTTTGTTTTGTAAATAATTAGTGCCGAGTTGAATGCAAAAATCCATTTTCGGGATGACGTATTTAAACATTTACAAATGAAAGGGTTCATTTATGAATTGAAAGAAAAATACTAGTGAGTTTTTTTTCAAAAAGTATTATGTATACAAAAGTGCGTTATACAAAAAGAAACAACATAAAGTAATCCTTTAAGTAACAAAATAAAGGTGTTTGTTAAGTTAAATAGTATTGGAAATTAGTGTTATTGATTTTAATACATGTCCCATTGTTAACACCACTAAATCGACTGTATAACAAAACATTTATTTTGATGAGCAGATCCAACTGCGCAATTCTTATATACGCGTAAGGCTGTCGAATTAAGTGATTAATTGTCGCCGTTTGTCAGTGACCAGTGTGGATACATATAAGAATTAATGACATCGAATTAACTCAGTGGACACATTATACCGAAGAAAGCACTCCGGAATTTACTGTAAGAATAATTTTAGATCTTTGAATGATAGCAGTTTCATTGTCTTAAGGAATGTAATTTTTTGTATGGTTAATTTCATTCAATTATTAAGGATAAGCAATCTCTAGTAACTAGTTTTATATGTTTAGATTATAAGATTTAGGGATTTGAATTTATAAGGAATAGGTTTTTTTTTGTATGTAGTGCTTCACGGAAGCAATGTCTGTAAATATATTTGAAAGATTGGTAATACAGATCCATTACTTAACTAATTTTGTTTATATGTCTAAATTGTGATTCCTTAGTCTAAAGGTTAAAAGAGAACCAATATTATAACAGTTAATTGTTTCTTTGTGTGCAATTACACCGTTTTAGAGTAATCAATCTTTTGATGTTTTGGCTTAATGATTGATCTGAGAATTCTTTATTTTGGGTCAGATCGATTAGAAAATTTCCTTATTTTGCATGTATTAACAGTTATTAAATACATAATACTGATAACAAGATATTTGTTAAGCAGAAATTTCAGTTTTGAATTATTGCAATTCAGTCATACTGGTGAATGTTTAAATACAATTTTTAAAAAGAAATTATTCAAATATTATTTGATAGAAAATATATTCATGAATGACGCACTGATCGTTGCGTCTTTAAAATTTTTAAATATGAATTATTGTTTGAGTAGTTAAAAATTTATAGAACGAAGTATTATTTTTTATAAAATGAGTGATATTTATTTATATGACAATTTTTATGACAGAAATATTAATCTGCGTGTATACGAAGGTAAATTAGAATCTATCCAGATAACGTTTTACTACTGTAATTTTATGAATAAACAGTGTGATTGAACTTGAGTTGTGTATGGTTTTATTCCACAGTCAGGTAGGATTAACTAAACACCTCGCCTAGGACTATTTATTTTAGAAAAATTTAAGATTGTGGTGGCCCCTTGATTTATTAGATCTTGAACTTTTTGGAAAGTTAGTGAGTTTATTTGAAAAACGCATGTAAAAGTATTTGATGTGACACAAACTAAGTGATTTATGTATTAACTTGACGTAATCTTCAAGATAAAGTAATTGTTTGGATACTGAAAGATATTTATTAACGTAGTTTTTTAGCATAATTATTGATGGACAAAGTTTAGGTATACAGAGTGTTGCGAATAACTGTACTGTTACAGTTTTATGAATTTGGAAAATTTATTTTAATTAAAATCAGATTGATGAAAGTCTATCATAACTATACTAGCTTTTAAGTGTGTAGAGCAAGTATGACAATGTAATTAATTACCGTTTAATTGTTAATTGATTTGGATTATTGTTTATTGAATATTTGAATTTTTAATTAAACAGTTCAGGGTTTTTCTTTCTAAATCTTAGTTACCCTATTTTGAAACTGGTTTGGTGTTATTTACTGTTTTACGCATTTTGGTAATAACAAACGTTTGAACATATTATACGTTTTAGTGATTTCCTTCTGAAATATGATTAATTTTAGGTTACATTTTTTACGTTTTAAAATTTATTGAGCGACGATTTAGTTAGTATTTTGGATTGAGCTAAGGTTAATGAGTTATGAGCATTACGAGTTGCAACCTTGGGATTTCAGTTATTTATTTTCCAATTGGTCTTCTGCGGTCATTCACGATTAGTATAATCTATCCCAAGAATATCTTTACCGAAAATTTACATCACAGCGGCGCTATCGACTTTTAATACCGAATTCTGAGCCTTATTTATGGTAAGTGTAACCTTTTTGAAGTGTTCTTTCACCTACTTGACGTCTTATAACGAACCTCACCTATCTTCGGCGAGTCAAGCCGGTCACCGTTATTTTATTTTATGAACATATGCGACACCTATTTATGGCTATCGTTACTTATATTCAAATTTTGATTTTGGTTGATTCCTTTACGTATATTTATGTATTTTAGTGTAGTATATTGATACTTTTTACGATACTTTTGATAGCGCGGTATATTTTTACCATACTTTGTTGGTATTTAACCAGATCTACTTTTGTCTTGGCAAAGCAATCGTAACAGCGTAATTCCGTTCGCGTACCGCGAAAGATGAATCTCTTTTAGTGTATTGAGTTTTTCCTTAAAGGTATGTAACTTTCTTCCTTAACAGCTTTGTTAATCTATTACATTTAGGAAATTTCTATTTAGTACGTTAGAAAAGTTCATCAAGTTGTGGTTTATACATCATGGCGAATATATAGATGGTATGACTCGTATTTTAAAGATGGATTAACTTAGGTTTTGTTTTCTGATATAAAATCTTGAAATACGAGCGTTGCTGCTGTGTTTAGTATACCTACATTTTGTAGTGCAACCAGTCTGTTTTGGGTCGATAATACTTTA
The DNA here is from genome assembly GCA_036346205.1 of Vesta saturnalis. Classification (NCBI taxonomy): domain Eukaryota; kingdom Metazoa; phylum Arthropoda; class Insecta; order Coleoptera; family Lampyridae; genus Vesta; species Vesta saturnalis. Next base: position 615,065 of record JARFJB010002117.1, read on the forward strand.
CATGTGGTTCTGTTTCGTGCAACATACATTATGATGAAGAACTAATACTATTTACATTAACGTTTTACGTTATCTTATCTTATTGTGAAGAAATGAATAAGTTTTGCAAAATTATACATAATCTAATATTTTCTGTAGCAAGATCGTTTCAATCTTATATGTTAATGTGCAAACCGTAAGTTATTATTTTGTGCAAATTACGTTATTAAGTTGTTACCGTTTGTAGAAATTGTGGTAGAAAATTAAGATTTTTAGTTTTGTTGTAAGATATCATTGGAAATTTTAGTATAATCAGTTGTGAAGTTTGGGAAGCACTGAAGTACTGTAATTAGCGATGTTTAGATTTATTGAGAGCTGTTGTGATCCTATTATTAGGCAGTTGTTGATTTGTTTCGATTTTAAGTAGAAATTGTGTTATTAAAACCATTTCTTTGTAGCTAAGAATTAAAATTGTGTAGAACCGTAAATTCAGAGAAATGTAATGTAACGACGCTTGGATAAGGTTTAGGAGTAAGACGAATATAGATTTTATAGTGTGTAAAGTTTGGTTTGATTTTTCAAGACAGCGAGGACGGCGAAAACAGATTGGGTTTCAATTAACTGCGTTTTTGCTTGAGGCTGGAGCTTGCTCGTGGACACAGGATGTTTTTTGTTTTACCGTACGAACGGTTTGAACAAATTTTAGTAAGAATTTGTTAGGTTTCTAAGAGTTTAAGATGGCGAATTCTTAAGAAGTCACGGGAAGGGGAATTCTGTATCAAGCTATACGTTAATAAGTAAGACACGTGCGGAAAGGTACCAGATAAGTTATGTGTGAATGTGACTAACGTGTTGTATAACGAAGTTTTGAAGGATTAATATCCAGTGTCGCGTTGGCGTATTTTTATGGAGAGATCGCAGATCACACCTTATTTTCCTGTAGTTTTGTTTTCCCAGTGCACTAGTATCGCTCAAGGGAAAGATAATCGTGAACGGCTTTGTTAAACGTAAAAAGAATTAAAAGGGTTGGTTTAATAAATTTGTGACTTAAAGGTTATTAGTTGAGTAAAACGTTGTTGTAGTGATTATTGGAACTGGCTGTATTGCTTCAAGAAATTATGTAAATCTGTGATGTAAGCAATTGTATCTAGCCATGAGTTTTTGCAGTAGAATTTTTGAATATCGTAAGGTATACACTTGGTGCAAAGCGGCCAGCGATCGTGCCGACGGAGGAGATCGAGTTCTAAGGCCCTGAACGTGGTTATTGTCGTATTGGCTTACAATAAATATAAACGTTATTTGTTTAAAAATTATTGAACAGTTGGTTGATATAAAGTACGCATCACCGGCTTTGTAGCGTTTACAAGATGTTATGTTTATTTGTTTATGCAAATATTCTTAACAGACACATGTACGAAATTATTTAGTCATTTATTTACGTAAATCATTTGCTATTAAATTTCCCTTTTTCTACCGTTTTTCTCTAAAGCTTTTGTTTTAATTTTGTAAAGGTGATTTAATTAAGAAATGGCGTGTGCCGCCTTACAGTTTTTTCTCGAAAGCGCTTTTGTGGACGTAAAAGAAAGGAATTTTAAAATTTGTATTTAAATTTTAAGAAGTAGTTTGATTTGGAAACCGTATTTTGTTTGTGTACATGGACTATTTTCAATTTAGTACAATAGATAATTGCTAAAAATTGCTTTATGGTTTTAAAGTTGGAAGTGCCCAAAAGTGAGCGCTAACCTATGGTGTTATGGAACATTACGTTTCAGATTCGACATAGGGAATTAGCGAGCCGTGCGAGTGCGGCCCGTAGGGGGCGGTAATAGTTCACGTATTTCTCCCTGTTTTATGCTAATGCACCCCCTTTTGTTTGCATTTCTTACCTGAATCGAGATAAGTGATGCTCAAATCATTATCTGGTTAGACTTTCCGTTTATCGCAACTACACATTCAAGACCCAAATGGCAGCTAGTGGGCCCTTGCGATTATTTACACGTGCGGTGTTCTAATGCCATTTGCGCGCGCTCAAAGTGCACAAATTAAATAAACTGTTTTACAGCTATCAAAGTAAAGCTATTTCTATTAGTGTTTAGTAAAGTTGAATACAATGTTAACATAAAGAAAACACACGACTTCTGTTTTTAGGATAGCATAAATTTGGGAGTGCCTTGGCCTGCTCTGTTGTGATTTTCGTTAACATACGTCATATGAGTTGAACCATTAATACAATAAGTTTCAATCTGGATTCTCATTTTGCAATAATTCTATCTAAAGATTTTTTTTATTATTTTTAAAAGATACTCATTACAAGATCTTTTACGTATATTACAATCGGATCAGTAATAGGTCAATGAGCAATTTTGTTTTAACCTAAATGAACACGTTTGAAAATCTTAAAACAAAGGTCTTGCTCATTAGTTTGCCTTGTGATCTAGTAACTTAACTACACTAAACATAACATGTAGCACACTTCCCGCACAATGCTCTGCTTTGCACTAGCGCACTTTCACTAACTCAAAGGCCTTCGTCCTCTTGAGTCTTCTTAGTAGATTGTGTTGTCCAGGAGCTGGATGGCCTTTACGTTCGCATGATTGAGTAGCCTCTGTTCATGGCAAGTGTGGTGATGGTTTGGTTAACAGTATCCATTTGAAGGTCTCGATGGATATCTCTGTTTCAGCAGTACAAATGTGCATCAACGATGTTCCTTAGTGCTTTGTTCTGAAAACGCTGAATCACTTGGATGTTGCTTTTGCTGGACAATCCCAAAGTTGGATGCCATAGGTTCAAGATTTGCTTATACAAGAGCAGCATGTTATATGTAGACAACTTGGAGTTTCGTCCAAGTAGCCAGTACATTTTTGTCAGTTTAATGTTAAGCTCTTCACATTTCTTTTTGATATGGACTCTCCAGCGGAGTTTTGCGTCTAAGGTCATTTCCAAATATTTAACTGAGTCAGCATGGGGGATCTGGGAATCATTTATTCTAATGGGTAGATGTTGCTTTTGTTTGTTAGTAAAGTCGACCATGCTTTTATTTAACTTGATGCGCCAAGTTTTAGTGTTGATTCTAGCAATAGAGGTTTGGAGTTTTCTGCAGCTTCTCATGATCTCTTCCTACAGCAATGACTGCAGTATCCATCAGCAAATGTTGCTATTGTTTCACGTTCAAGATCCGGGATGTCACTGGTGTATGATAGATAGAGTACTGGACCTAGTACACTACCTTGTGGTACCCATGCTATGATTTCTTTTAATTCAGAATAAGCCACTTCTTGCTTAATTCTGAAATATATTTCACTTATATAGAATTGTAAAGGCAGTAAAAACTGTTGTGGTAGATACTGGTTTAGTTTGTGAAACAAGGCTTCATGCCACGTTTGTCGAAAGCCTGGGCAACGTCAAGCAAGATAGTGGAGCAGACTTTTCTTTCTGTTAGTGATTTTTCAATGATATTAGTAATCCTGTGGACTTGATCGATGGTCGAGTGGTTTTCTCTGAATCCAAACTGGTGGCTAGGGATCAGATTCTTTTCTTCGATTATAGATTTTAGTCTCTTAAGGAGTATTTTTCATATAACTTCGAAATGACTGGTAACAACGATATAGGTCTATACGAAGCTACGTCCTGTAGAGGCTTTCCTGGTTTAGGGATCATTATTACATCTGCAACTTTCCACATCTTAGGGACATACTTCACTCTGAAGGATGCGTTTATAAGATTGGTAAGCTTTACTGTGGCTTTTTTTGGGAGTTGCTTCAAAACTTGCGCCAGTGATCAAATCAAAGCCAGGTGCTTTTTTCGGGTTGATATTTGTTTTTATTTCATATAAAACTTCTTTTGGCGAAGTAGATCTGATGATAGCATTTTCCTGTTCAGGTTCAGTCCAGTTTTGAGGGTCTTCCGCATCGTTGGCTGGAAAATACTCTCTAGGTGTTCTGCATATTGTTTCGGGCCCAGCTTCCATCCGCATTTCGGATTAGGGGATTATGCAAAACAGATCTTTTTAGCCGCTTGGTAGCCTTCCAAAGCGAGGAATCTGTTTTGTTGTCGTTAGTTAGTTCATTCAAGTAGTCTCCAATCGCTTCATTTGTGATACGCTGTATTTCGCGTTTTAATTGCTGTGTTACATTGTTCAGCTTTGTTTTGTCTCTAGGTGATGTAGTTTGTTGCCATTTCCGCCTGAGTTTTCTCTTTTCTGTAATAAGATTCCTAATCTCCTTAGGATAGTTGTTTTCTTTTGTTCTCCGGGTAATTTGGGGCGTGTTGTCATATGCTGTCAGTTGTATGTTTTTAACAAACAGATCAGCTTCATCATCAAATTGTTCCTCTGTTCTTAGTGGAACTGAAATGTCGATTAGTTCTTCAAGTTGGGTTCTGAAGCTGTGCCAATCTGTCATCTTATTAGTTAAACTCGGTATGTTTTCTTTGTGTATTACACTATCACTTAATGTAAGGAGTATTGGAGAATGGTCTGAGTTCATATCCCATGCTTCGTCAATATGGATATAGTTTGATGAGATATTCTCGACTACAAAGAAGTCAAAGAGATCAGGAATTTTATGCGGGTCGGTAGGCTTGTACGTTGGCTTCCCGGTTGATAATACTTCGCATTTTAGCTGATTAGACGCTAACCCATTTCTTGATAGTGTAAGATGGATTCCTTTATTATAATTGCATTTCCTCCTTTCGATGCATTATCCGGGTGGATTGAATGATAGGCTTTGTAGCCTTTGAATTTGATGTATGACTCTTTCGTGAAATGAGGTATACATCCAATTTTTCTATGTCAAGGACTGCTTGCAACTCTTGCTGATGTTGCAGCAGCCCATTGGCATTCCATTCTAATATTTTTAACTGATTAGCCATTTTTAGTTTAAGGGATCGCTCCTTGTGCGCGATATTCTAATTTAGAAATATATTGAAGATTTTATTAACGTCTTCGTCATTTCTAAATGATAGCATGAACATGTCCAGAGGCTATCTTGTATTGTATTTTAATTCCTGGTAGTCTTAAGTAGCTTATATCCTCGTTTTCTCATGTCCTTCGTTATTTCATCCGGATCACAAGTGATGAAGATTGCCGGTCATTACCTTGATTGGTCGATTTTGTTTGTTTTCATAGGAGTGCCACTGGTACTCCTTTTCACACAGTGTCTTGGTAAGAGCTTGGTATTGTTCCCCACTCTCGACGTTAATTTTGACATTTTTATCATTCAAGATTTTAATCTGGTATCCTGTCATCATATTATTTATGATCTCATGGAATGCATTAAAATTTTCCACTCCGTCGACTATTGTTGGCGGCGGTTATTGTACCTTTTTAGGTTTCGGTTGCTCTGATTCTTTTTTTAGGGGCTTTGGACTATGTTGTGGAGGGGTGAGTGATGTATCCATCTTCCTTTTTTTCCTATTTTTCTTTCTTATCTCTTTGGATATTGAGTTTTGAGCCGATATTTTGTCAATCTCCGTATATTTGGTTTGCAATGCTGTATATTGCGTCTGCAAATTTTGTAACTGCATCTGCATGTTATTAAGTTGGATGACAAGGTCATTTTTAGCACATTCTTCTGCTTTCTATGCATTAAACAACGCTTGTTCGTTTTGCGGTCTTGAACTATTTTCTAGGAATAGTTCATTGTTTCGCTGAATTAGAGCCGCTTCATTCGGCATTTTAAGTATTTTATATTATTATATTAGAAATCACTTCAATTAAAATGCAATATTTTATACACAGATCCTATGTAAAGATACTGTATGTTTTCTATATAGCTTTAAGGTTTTTATTAACAACTAGTTTTATTATCATTTTATTAGTTACATTATATATGTCATATTTGGTTAGACTATGTACGATATTAAAGTACAAATTTTTGGCTTTTCTTATTTTCATTGTGTAATAAGCCAACCTATGCAATTTTAGTTAATAGATATATATATATATATATATATATATATATATATATATATATATAGATGAAGAACGGGACTCTCAATTTACGGTAAGTATTCTAGTTTATGTGTCTGATGGATAAGCTGTGGTGCAAAGTTACCTGTTAATATTGATATTACTGTACCTTAATAATGTTTTAAATTCTTAATAAGATACTTATCTTTTTTGGAGTTTTTAATGGTGCATTTTAAATTATACAATCTAAACGTTTCGATAACACTTACAGTTATCTTCGTCAGTAGTAATATTTGTTAAAAATTGTTAAAGATGTTGTAAACAATTTTGTCAAAGTTGAAAAATGAAAACATAAACATAAGCCTGCTATTAATATAACAGTTTGAGAAACGTATAAAGCCAACTATAAAATTAAATTTTAGTAAAGAATAACTGGGTCATTAAAAATTAAATATTGTTAAACTGCTTTCAAGATGAGGAATCAGAACACGGCAAATCTAACAATGAAATTAGTCAGCCAAAAAGCACATTTAACAAAATTTAATCGAATTATGATGTAAGTGTAAAGTTGTGAAAAACTTCAATTTAATAGAAGCATTCACAAATCCAAACATCACATCAAATAAAATAACCCAGTTAAATCTAACAATAGGTTTTGTCATCTTATAATTAAAAAAAAAAGCATAATGATACGTCTTAATTTTGATTTTAATTTTAACTTTTGGTATGTCTAGGTTTTTTGCTGTGTTTTTCCTAGACCTTGAAGCAAATGCTTTACCAATTGTATGTTAAATTACCACAGCACTATAATTTAACATAAGTAGTTGAAATTAAATTAAAATGAAAAATTACAAAAAACGTTCTGCATTATGCTTTTCATTGTTAATAACACTTCCACTTATTGATAAAGATATCTCTTTGTTAGATTTAACTGGGTTATTTTATTTGATGTGATATTTCATCATTTCTATCATTTTCAATTTGAAGTTTTTCACAACTTTACACTTACATCATAACTCGATGTGCGTGTGTGCGTGTGTGCGTGTGTGCGTGTGTGCGTGTGTGCGTGTGTGCGTGTGTGCGTATGTGCGTGTGTGCGTGTGTGCGTGTGTGCGTGTGTGCGTGTGTGCGTGTGTGTGTGTGTGTGCGTGGTGCGTGTGCGTGTGCGTGTGTGCGTATGTGTGCGTGTGTGCGTGTGTGCGTTGTGTGTGTGTGTGTGTGTGTGTGTGTGTGTGTGTGTGCTGTGTGGTGTGTGTGTGTGTGTGTGTGTGTGTGTGTGTGTGCGTGTGGTGTGGTGTGTGTGTGTGTGTGTGTGTTTGTGTGTTTGTGTGTTGTGGTGTGCGTGTGTGGGTGTGTGTGTGTGTGTGCGTGCGCACGCGCGCGGGTTCGTACGTTAGCATCCACGATAACTTGAAAATTCGTATTAAGCTTTGCTGATTATTTTTTGGGAAAGATTCATCGGTGGTGAGGGTGGCGGGTTTATAGGTGCAATTTTTGGTTCTTATCAAAATATTTCTGTATATTGTTGTATATTTCAAAGATATAAAAATACCGACATATATACCTTAACATTGCAATTTTTTAATACGACGCGTAGTTTAGTGACAAAAAAATTTCTAATGTAGAATTTAAGTATAACTTTTCCTTATAAAGCCTTACAAAGCCAAATAAGTCGAAACATTATTAAATAACATTATTTTTCTCGCTGTACAATTTTTACCCCGAAGGTGAAACCCACGAGATACAACGCACCAAGGTAAAGATAGCAAGCGTATGTACTATTTTTGAACTCGCGTAAACGTTTACCTAGCATGTAACAATGTTCGTCAATAACTTGAAATAATCATGTTAGTTGAGAATGAAATTTATATCATGGGAACAAGTTTGACTTTTTGATTTATAATAAACTAGCCGTACCCGGCGCGCGTTGTTGCTAAAGATGACTATAAACGTGACTGGGTATTTATTCTCATGCAAATAAAAATTAATTTAACAAACATTTGTAAGTTGGTTTCGTTGAGCAATTTTTAAAATTAAAACAACTACAAATTTATATTCGTCTTAATAAATTTAAATTTTAGAAACGATTAGTTCATTAGAAATACTTAATTAGTGTCCTAATTATAAGCAATTTATAAAATATCCAAAAGTGAAGAGGCGTATGTATAATTTAATGCATACGGTACCTTATATGGTAATCTATTTCTAAAATAATTAAGATTTTTTATTTATTAGCGTTTAAAAATACATAAGAGGCATATCGTAATGAGCTAATTTACAATATTATGAAATCGTTTGTTAACAATTAAAAATACCTTTGAATAATACATTTCGTTTGAAAAAAGGACGAGTAGGTGCTTAAACTGGGGATTACTACAACATATAATGTATGTTTGCCTATATTTACGTTATTTGCACGTAATTGTATATTAACCATTTTGTTAGCGAGATATTTGTGGGACGAGCATGCGAGCGCTAGTTACCAAAATATAATTTCCTAACACGCTAATGTAAGATTGTTTTTAATTTTGATAGAAACAACTATTATATATTATTTTTTAAGTTATACAACTATCTATTGTAAAATAATTTTCAAAATTAAAGTCAGTTTGAATTATCATATGATTAGAAAATGCAACTGAAAACCCTAAAAGTTTTGCTTGTATTTTCAAAGGGAAAATAGATAAAAAATATCCAAAGAAGCGTTTATTTAAAGCGTGTTTGGATGTACGCGTGTAGCTTGTAACAGGTGCCTCAGAAAAGTTCAAAAATTCGCGCTAAATTGTACGGGATTTGATAGTTATGTTATTTTCTAGGTAAAGAAATGGTTGTTGGATATTTGTATGTACGTAAATGTAATTAATATTAAAATGAAAAGCTTGAGTTTATTTTCAGTGAGTGTTTACATATTTAATTGTAGAGCTTTCAAATAAACGCTGCAGTTTGCAAAAGGATAAATGATTTGTAGAGAGAGGAGAAGACGTAGTAACAGTCGCTTTAAGTAAGCGGTGAGAGTTGACGTAACCAAAGAGGGCAATAGTCAAGTTACCATAAATTTAGAAATAAAGTAAGATAACATTTAGTGTGTAATAGGGAAGAAGTAAAAAATGCCTTTCTTATTAAAATAATAAGTGGATAAGTAAACACAGTGCAAATAGTGTCAAGTTGGTGATAATAAAACAATAATTTAAAATCGCGTTAAAGGTTACGCAATAATTAAATATCACGTACCGAAAGTATTTCAAGATTGTATTTAATTAGTGGACAATAAAAATAAATCGAGACTATCGATCTAGTGTAAGACATTGATATATAAAGAACAATAAGTAGAAATGATGATTCAGTTCAAATAAAATACGTTGCTGTTTGTAATGGCAAATGTATACAATTAAACGTTTCGAAACATTACAATTATTGTCAGTAGTAATGTTAGTTAAAAATTGTTAAAGTATGATATAAACAATTTATGTCAATATATTGAAAGAACATTGCAATAAACTTAATCACAAAAAAAATAAACAAGATATTAATAAAAGAAAGCAAAGAAGCACCAAGTCCGCTCATAGGCTAATTGCGTCATCGGCTTGGCCACATTGCAGTTACGTCATCGGCTTTCAACGAAACAACAGATAAGTACTATTTCTAATAGTCTAAATAAAGAAACGTTTTTAGAAATGTTTTATTTTCTCTGAATTGAATTTGAATATCAAATTGAACGATCATTTTGATAAATGTCGTTAGTTAATATTTCATAATTAAATTTGATTGTTATATATCGTTGTAAACAAAACATTTCTGCACTGCGAATTTCAGTAATTAAACAAGTATTTTTAATATTAAAGACTATTAATATTAAAAGCTTATATAAATATTGAACACATAAATGCGGAAGGAAATAAACTCAATAGAAATCCAGATAAATAAGAAAACTAAAATTGAGTATAATTTTGGTCATTGATAACGGTAATCATTTTTTTTACACTTAAGCTAGCTGGCGCATTTTGATAAGGCAGGAATCCGATGAAATATTAAATATTAAAGTTCATTTA